>WNWK01012883.1:0-57647 GCA_009830355.1 Cherax destructor
CTCTATCACCCTACTCGGAAGATTGTTCCACGCATCTACAACTCTGTTCGAAAACCAGTACTTGCCTATGTCCTTTCTAAATCTAAATTTATCCAATTTAAATCCGTTATTTCTGGTTCTTACTTGGTTCGATATCCTCAGTATTTTATTAATATCTCCTTTGTTTATGCCCATCATCCACTTGTACACCTCGATGATATCTCCCTCATTCTACGTCTCTCCAGAGAGTGGAGATTCAATGCTCTAAGTCTATCTTCATACGGGAGATTTCTTATACTGTAAATCATTTTAGTCATTCTTCTTTGTATGTTCTCCAATGAATATATATCCATCCTGTAGTAAGGAGACCAAAACTGAGCTGCATAATCCAAATGAGGTCTCACTAGTGATGTATAGAGTTGTAAAATAACTTTTGGACTTCTGTTGCTTATACTTCTTGAAATAAATCCTAGTAATCTGTTAGCCTTATTGCCACACTTAGGCACTGTTGTCTTGGCTTTAGATTTCTGCTTACCATGACTCCCAAGTCTTTTCACATTCTGTATGATCAAGCTCAACTTCACCTAGTTTATAAATTCGAGGGATATTTTCATTACCAACGACTAGCACCTTACACTTGTCCACATTGAACTTCATCTGCCACTTTTCAGACCAAGACATTAATTTATCCAAATCCTCCTGGAGTTCATTGGTATCCTCCTCAGAATGAATTATACGGCCTATTTTTGTAGCATCAGCAAATTTACTCATGTCACTTGCAATTCCTTCATCAAGGTCATTTATGTAAATTATGAACAACAATGGGCCCAAAACTGATCCTTGTGGAACGCCACTGGTGACAAATCCCCATTCAGATTTGACCCCATTAATGGAAACTCTCTGCTTTCTATTCCCAGTAATCTATTTGCCTTATTACGTACGCTTAGGCATTGCTGTCTTGGTTTAAGGTTGCTGCTTACCATCACCCCCAAGTCCTTCTCGCAATCTGTAAGGCTAAGTTCTACGTTATTTAACTTATAAGTGCTTGGGTTATGGACACTCCCGAGCTTCAGAACCTTGCATTTATCTACATTGAACTGCATCTGCCACTTTTCTGACCACGAATTAAGTTTGTCTAAATCTTCCTGAAGTTCTATGACATCTATGTTTGAATCAATTATCCTACCTATCTTCGTGTCGTCGGCGAATTTGTTCATATCACTAGTAATTCCCTCATCAAGGTCATTGATATATATTATAAATAACAATGGGCCTAAGACTGATCCCTGTGGAACACCACTTGTTACAAGTCCCCATTCGGATTTAACCCCATTTATGCACACTCTCTGCTTCCTATTGGTGAGCCATGACTCGATCCATGACAGCACTTTTCCCCCAATGCCATGAGCTGCCACTTTCTTTAACAGTCTCTGGTGCGGTACTCTATCAAAGCCTTACTAAAGTCTAAATAAACAATATCGAATTCTTTATCGTGATCAACAGCCTCAAAAGCTTTACTGAAGAAGGTTAATAAATTAGATAGGCAGGAACGGCCCTCGTGAATCCATGCTGGTATCATTAATCAAATTATGGTTATCTAGATGGCTTCTAATAATATCAGCTATAATTGACTCTAGTAATTTGCCTACAATTGAGGTCAGGCTTATTGGGCGGTAGTTTGACGGTAGTGACTTGTCCCCTGCTTTAAAAATAGGAATTACATTAGCCAACTTCCACATATCAGACACTACACCTGTTTGAAGAGATAAATTACAAATGTTAGATATTGGTTCACAGAGTTCCATTTTGCATTCCTTAAGAACCCTTGCAAAAAGCTCATCAGGACCCGGCGATTTATTTTGTTTCAGTCGGTCCAGCTGTTTCATAATCATTTCGCTAGTGACTGTGATATTACATAATTTATCTTCTTCTGGGCCTCTGTAAAAATTAATTACTGGGATATTATTAATGTCTTCCTGTGTGAAAACCGAGAGAAAATAATTATTAAAAATAGAGCACATATCATTCTCCTTGTCAGTAAGATGCCCAAAGTTATTTTTAAGGGGACCTATAATGAGCATATTTTGGCTTAATTATCAAAGCAATTAATAATTAAGAAAGTAGGCAGTTCAGTAATATTAAAAAATATGTGTATGTTAAAACAATCAGGTCCTTGAACCCATTACCAGTGAGTTCTAAAACTCACAGGTCAGTGCGTGAGTTTAGCGCTCACTTGGCAAAGGTTCAAGCCTCACCCGGTGTTGCGTATCTTGAAGTATACGCAATAAGAATTTTATATTTCATGTATATCTATTATCATATAAGTTTATATTGGAGATATTTTCAGTAATAGCTAAACTAAAAATATCTTACTTTATAAACTTGTATACTTAGTTGTGTAAATAGGTAGGATGATATATGACGGTAGCTAACTAGCTATCCGGTCGTTATGAAACGTCAGGTATTCCCGCCTTGAAGCCACGTCACCATACCTAAGGTTGTGGCCACCAGCCTGACCCAAGGCAGTCTTCACTTGCTCTCTGATGGAGAACAAACTTCCCTTACCTTGTGGAAGTACACCATCTCGTCTCCTGGATTAACTCTTCCTGCATTTCCCGAGAAATTGGTCTCTAACTCCAAGCTGAGCAACTCTACGTGTGCTACGACATTAAGAGACTCTGAAATTGGTCTCTAGCTCCACCCTGAGCAAGTCTACGTGTGCTACGACATTAAGAGACTCTGAAATTGGTCTCTAGCTCCACTCTGAGCAAGTCTACGTGTGCTACGACATTAAGAGACTCTGAAATTGGTCTCTAGCTCCACCCTGAGCAAGTCTACGTGTGCTACGACATTAAGAGACTCTGAAATTGGTCTCTAGCTCCACCCTGAGCAAGTCTACGTGTGCTACGACATTAAGAGACTCTGAAATTGGTCTCTAGCTCCACCCTGAACGAACCAGTGTATATTAAAGGAAGAAGTATCCTACTACCTCGACCACCACTAGTATTTCACCTCACTTTGAGAGTATATAATAGCCCACTGTGTCCATGTAACGCTTGTAACGGCTTGAGAAAGCTCCTGGAGAGCGAAACGTTGCCACAATAAAATGTCACATTAGTTGCATTTGTGTCCTTTTACTTAACATATTGTCGGTAATTCTACCAATATTATTACAGTGTATATTAATTTAGTGAAGAGTGTTATTTAGTTACAACTATATTAAGAACTAAAGTAAGGCATAAGATATATATTATATTAGTGAAACTAACTGGAAGGTGTTTAAATATTAATTTATTTTACTAAGTAATGTTACACTTAGTATTTGACAAATAAAATCCTGGTAAAGTATTGTGTGCATTATATCCATTCCTGATTATTACGAGAAGCACTAATACAAAAGCAATCAACTGGCCTGAATCGTAATACCCGGTCTGTGATTTGTTTGCAATCGAGTTGTTACCATTTCGTGAATTGTGCAAGTTAATAAAGAAGGGTAAAATTAGAAAATTAGATGAAGGACATAAATAACAGATGTACTTACTCAAGATGAATGAGATTATATGGAGGCCATTACCTCCAACACCGGTGAAGAATTTCATCAACAGGAATACGTAGTAGTTATGAGACACTGCGCTTATAACCCCACCAGTACCAAGTAGAAGCACAGAAATCAAAATTGCCTTTTTTCTTCCAAAGCGATCAGCTAAATCACCAATAACAATGGCACCCGCTAACATTCCAGTCATGTAAATTGAACCAGAAAAAGGACGAAGCCAAGCTTTTTCGCAGGTTAAGTCAAACTGTGGATATAATAAACATCAAAGCATTAATTTCAAACAATAAATAAGATTTATTCTAAGTTAGAAGAAAAATTCTGTACTGTATTAGGTTAAATTTTATTGCAATTGTTATAATAAGGTTTGGAAAGTTTTCTAAAGTTTTTAAGGTATAAAATTAATAATATTTACATTAACTTCAATGAAAATCATATATCTTTAAACGTATAAGAGAAAATTTTAGAAAAGACTTAATTTTAAATGAGTTCTTGCTATTTTTTTTTTTTTATATTTTATTTAAAAAATAAAATTTCTTAAGTCACAAATGCATTAAATCACGTTATTACTATACCACAAGTATAACATAATAAGTAAAGTACATGATATACATTAGTATCCTTAAAATTGTATTATCTCAATTTCAAACATAAGATGAAATTATATCCAGCAGCTTATCAATGCAATATTTTACGTAAAAATCATCCTAAACTCCAACTGAGCAACATAGAGAACTTGAGGTTGTAAACAAAATTAAATTTAACAGCCTAGAATAGCCATAAATATACCCCATCGGGTAAATAATTATTATACATACCTATGACCTTACTAACATCCACTTATACAGTCTACTGGAAAAAACTGGCCTAATTATTACATGTAAATACTCATGTAAGTACAAGTAATATACTCTTAACTATTCAATACGTCATAGTTTGAATTCCAAAAATTCTGACCATCATTGTTTCAACTCTCAAACTCTACTGATTGTCTCTTGACAGTAAAAAAATTACACATATCAGTACTGCATATTAATAAAATAAGTTAACCCTAACAACAAACAACAGTACTACAATCACAATGGATGTATCCATTTACTGGAGCTCCATACTCTAGCTCATTTCCAAAACCAATCACCATTCACCAACTCACCATTCACTCTTCATTCTCACCCTCGTGCAATCCACGTTAAGACAAGAATGACTAAATTTTGCATGTACATCATTGATCTACATTTAAACTTAAAATTCCGTTCATTTTAGAAACTGTGCACAACACCACAACCTTGGCCTCCACAGTGACCACAATACAAGGCAAACCCACAAATTTCCCAAGATGTATTAGTCTTTAAGTCAGTCACAACGTTCTATTAAATCCATGCTTTCCCGACGCACTCATCTATTTCTATCCTATTGTACATTAAGTCAACCCTTCAATATTAATGCGTCATCCGTCAACCCCATACTCGCTCCCCCTATTCTAACCCCCACTGCTTAACCCCCCTACTCAATCCCTCGCTCTTTAACTTCCCCTCCCTCAATAATCCCCGCCTCTCCAGGTTTCTAGCCATTTCCTGCATCCCACTCACCCCCTTCCCCCAATAACACCTGCAAATTCATATCTCTATACTCCCTAGAGAACAATTCTTCATATCTTCTCCCATACACCCACCTATTCCTATAGAAATAGGAATATTTCTAAGCATAGTCGCAGCTATTGCCCTAATGCGTTCTCGTGCCCCAACCTCCCTTACCCTCCATGATTCACACAAAATCAACCAATACATACATTAAAGCCCTTCTCGTGCTCTTCCCAACTCCACCCAAATCCAGACTTATAGCCCGTATGACCCCTATCCCTCCCCCCCCCCATCTTCCGCAAAACACCACCCATCCATTCCCTCACCATTCCTAAACTTTCACAAAAATAAATCACATGCATTCCAGTCTCCTGATAACCACACATGTCACATCTTCCGTCACTTATGATTCCCATTTTGAATAAAACCTCCTTTGATGCGATCACCCCATGCAAAAACCTGTACATATATTCCCTATCCCTCGATCTCAACTTTAATTCTTTAAACCCTTTCCAAACATGATGCCAATCATACATAGGATATTCACTCACACCCTCGATAACATTCCTACCCCATCCTATTATTTCAATCTCACTTGCAGTCCATCTATGAGAAGTCTTCACTACCATCATCTGCCGCAAAATATCCCAACCCAGCCGTAAATCCCTCCCTCCCCACCATCTACCCAGATCGTTCGCCATTATACCTACTCGTCCCTCTGCCATTCCACCCCAACGTACAACACATCTTTTAACATACAGACTGAATAATCGTCTCTCCATCCCAATCAGCCCCAGGCCTCCCCTATCCACCCTTTTCCTAACTATTTCCTTCCTCAGCCACGGCCGACCGTACGCCCAAATGTATCTCATTACTCTCACCTCAAGGGAGGAGGGTACATGTGATCTGGCGGCGCACGAAAATAATTGAAAAAATATGGAAAATGAGTTTTGTTGACTGAAAAATAGTTTAAGAATCTGGCAACATTTTGGTGAAAATCCCATTTTAATACAACGTTTGTAAAGCAAATTATAGCTATTTGAAACATATTATCTTACGACGCGCAAGGCAAAAAAGTTTGACCGCGGACATAATTTTTTTGTTTTTTATTTTGTTTAATTTTCTCTATATATTTCTTTCCAATACACTAAATTTACCACTCAACATCATAATACAGTGTTGAAGCTGCTTATTGGCTTATTGCAGAAGTGGGAGGGGCTTATAGCAGAGGTGGGAGGAGTCAAGAGGCAGCCAAGGACGATAGTTGCATAATCAGCGGTTTGATACTCCCAACAAATGTCTTTATACTGACGTTATTATTACTAATACGCTTTATCTGCTTATAACATTTATTCAATAATAGTATTAGACATAAGATATATAAGATAAAAGCATAATAAAGACTGCCAAAATAATAATAAGTGTCATATACCGGAGAGTGCAGTCATCAGAGACCTGGATCCAGCAGTCTTCCTGCTTATAAATATACGGTTTTCTCTATTGCCTTGCTGGCGTACTTAAAGAAAACGGCATTTTAACATGGGAAACAATAAGAAATCACTTACAAGGCGTAGAATAAGCCCAAAACAGCGAGATTTTCGCGAATATTTTGACGTAAATGAGGCGTGCGCTTTTCCGCGATTATCTCGAAAGTAAGATTTTGACCTATTGCTACATCTCGTCCATTATTAATGATTAGATTGTAATGATTTTCACAGGGAATATAAAACAAAGTGTGTTTGATTATATTAAAGGAAAAATTTGGAATATCTCAAATATTTTTTATTTTGTGGGGGATAAAGGCAGATATTTTAGCGAGTGTCAAAAGCGAACCAAATGTATTTTTTCTGTATGAAGACAAGCTATCAGGCATTCATACATCCTATAATATATTGGGGGTTAGATGTATTCTACGAGTGGGAAGTGTCCGCAGCACCGCTAGTACCGCCAGACCGGAAGTAACTGCTGCCATATGTCAAAATCAGTAATTATTTTTTTTCTCAGTTGTTTGTTGGCCGATCTTATTGAAACTCTGTCATTGCATGTTACATAAATTCTTCTAAACATGTGCCAAAAATAAAAAGAATCGGACGAAAAATAATGGAAATGTATGAGTTCTGTACCCTCCCCCCCCTTAATTAAGTCTTCTAATAACCGCTTGCAACAATGGAAAAACCACCGCTACGTGCCACAGTTTACTATACACAAGTGTGTTGACCGCCACTACCCTTTGTTGCAATGTAAAATCTCCCGGCCTCCACCCTTTTATCCTACTTAAAGCTTTTTGCACCACTTTCTCTGAATTAACACTACGGGAATCACTTACAGTATTTAAATATATTACTCCACATATCTGAATTTCATCAACCATTAACCACCCATGCCTTTCCCCCATGTACCCCCCCCCACCCAGCCACCCACCTCCAATAACTTTGATTTGGCACAATTCACTCTCATACCAGTAGCCCCTCCAAACACTTCAATCATACGTCCCACATTACGTAAACCCTCCTCACTACTTACAAGCACAGTCGTGTCATCTACATACCCTATGATTTTCTGCACCCCACCTCTATTCAATGCATGATCCCTCCTCATGCTATCTTTGTCAAACCCTACCAATCTATAGAACGGATCCTGCATACACGCAAATAAACACTGCGACAGTGGACATCCCTGTCGCAAACCTCTGTCCATACTTATCCTTTCTCCCATTCTACCATTCACACGTACTTTCAGACCCGCCTCCCTATACACAGCCTCTACGCATCCCACTACATCCTCTCCAAAACCCTGTCTCCTCATGATCTTTTACAATGTCCCCTTTTCAACACTATCATACACCCTTTGCCAATCAATTGCTAAGACCCCTCCCTCAGTCCCATTCTCTATAAATTCTCTAATGCATTCATGTCCTTGTATCATGCTTCTCCCCGGAATTCCACACTGCCCCTCCTCTATGACCCTACCCAATACTTTTTTTCAATCTATTAGCCAATAACTTAGCAAAAATTTTGTAATCGGCATTCATTAATGCCAATGGCCGAAAATTATCCAGAGTTTCCTTTTTACCTCTTGTCTTGACTAAAACCACCACCCCAGTACCTTGCCCTATCCCAATACGACCCTCCCCTTTCATTATACTAAACAATGAAACTAAACATTCCTTTAGAGGCCCCCAATGTACCTTATAAAATTCATTAATTATACCATCTAACCCAGGAGCCTTTCCTTCACTTAAACCATTCACAGCCTCCCATACTTCCTCTTCACTAACAGGTCCTTCCAAACTTGCTCTATCACCATCCCCCACTCTTTTCACTATCCCTTCTAATACAATGTCCCTCTCATGCTCACTCACCCGTCCACAACTCCAATACTTTTTAAACCATTTATCCGCATATATACTTATCGCTTCTGTAGTACATAATCTCTGCCCCTTCACATATCCACCCATTTCTTCCCCTACTTCCACACATGAAATTGTCATACCCTCCCTTTTTTTTCTGCACTTATTTAACACATATTTTGACGGTCTATCTCCCCATAAAACATCATCTATCCCTGCTTGCATACGACAGACATCAAAACGCTCATTCTGAATACTACGCAACTTATCCTTTAAAACCCGAATTTCCTGTAAAGAAGATGTTCCCTGTCTTCCATAACACTCTCCCAATAATCCCTCCACGTATTTCTGCAACCCATAAGACCAGCACACCTCCTCCCTGCCCAACCTCCTATAGAACCTTTGAATTCCTTCTTTAGCTACCCTTTCCCACCAATTCAAAAAAGCCTCACTATCGTCCCTCAGTTTTTTCCCCTGCCTCCATAGCTCCCTCCACCAATGTGCAAAAGATTCTTGTTGGCCCTCCACACGCAACAATTTACCATTTATTTTCCAATACCCCTTAAACCATTTTACCGCTCCTTCCCATGTTGCATCCACCATAACTCCTCTATGATCCGAAAATCCCACATCTATGATATTAATCCCCACTACCCTAACCTGATCTGTTGTTTAAATCCTATCCAGCCTAGCAGCATAATCTCTTCTAAAGAAGGTATTCTCTACTAGCCCTCCTCCCCTCACTACATCCTTTAAACCCACTCCATTCAATACGTCTCTCAATACTTCCAATACACATCCAGCTCCCCGAGGTTCCACATCCTTACCCCTTATGATACAGTTCCAATCCCATCCCCTCCACAACCACCACTCCTGGCAGTCCCCGCAAAGCATATACTAGATGATCATTCACTAAGTCTTCTTTTATTTTTCTATTAGACTCTGCTGGCATATATACACCAACAAAGCTAACCCTTATACCTCCCCATTCCCCATCTACCCTTACAATCCTGCCATCCCCACTCTCCTCCCAAGCCATCAACTGAAAAGGGCTAGACACCTGTATGACTATTGCAACCCCACCCTTTAATCTCCTAGTTGAACCAGCAAACACATCATACCCCTCCACACGCAAGTCTCTACCAATCTTAAAGTTATGTTCTTGCAGAAAACCCACTTGTATATCAAAACGTCTTAAGGTCACCCCTACCCACTTCCTCTTAATTTCATCCCTCATACCATTAACATTAATAGTTAAACTCCTGAAAAGACTATTGTGGATTTGCCTCGTCTTCTTTGTTGTTGCGTCACCACAGGGGTTCTCTGTTCCCCTACTCTAGCCCCACACTTCCCTCCCTTTTCCCCTTTTACTCGGTCTTTATAGGCAACCCCTCCTTTCCCTGTATGTGACGCAACCACCAAGGGTTTTTTACAAGACCTCTGTGCTGGTGTTAAAATGTCCTCCCCATCCGAAGAGGCAACAGACCTTTTCCTTGATTCACTTGCATATTCCATACCATTATCACTATCATCTTCTTGACCTTTTGCACACTCATGCACATCCGCTATGACAATCACACTCCCCTTCTCATTAACATTTTCACTAGCACCCATCGCTGCCTCACACCTCATACTCTCCTTAGTCACAAGGCTACCTTCTTCACTAAGCACCGGTAAGGCCTCATCCAACAGATGCCCCAGTTCCCCCAAAGACAGGCATGGGCTAACCACCTCTGGAATGTCCTCCACCACTGTCACCTGTGGTTGATCCACCACTGTCACCTGTGATTGACCCACCAATGCCTCCACAGGTAGCGTTCGACAGGTATCCATACTATTCTCCACAATTTCACTCCATTTCTTCGCACCATGAGCAGGTCCTCCTTTTGACTTCTCAGGACCCTCCTCTCCCAGTAGATCACTGTCCACCTGTGTCACTGCACGCTGTTGTACCCTCCGAGGACACTCCGCTGCCATATTATCATATGCTGCACACACACACGACACGTCCTCCTTTGCCCTGCATACGTAACATACACTTGTGTCCTGAAGTCCGGTAGTACAACATACGACGGGATAGGACGCCTGATGGTCATTTTCAGCGAGTAAGAGCCCTCTAGGAGGCCCTCAAAAGGCCCCTCTCGCCATTTTCCAACATTCGCTGCATGGACGATACAAATCCACAGAGTCCGATTCAAATGGAACGTTACGCACTTTAATCCATGTGTAAGTGCGTGAAACGTCCCTCAGTCGTACCTCCATACCGCTGGTAACTGGAAATAAATGGTATAAAATACCGACACAATGGAAAAATAAACACATAAGCAGTATAATGTGATCCTTTATTGACAACGTTTCGCCCACGCAGTGGGCTTTATCGAGTCACAGACAGATCTAGATCTGTCTGTGACTCGATAAAGCCCACTGCGTGGGCGAAACGTTGTCAATAAAGGATCACATTATACTGCTTATGTGTTTATTTTTCCACCGCTGGTAACTGCATAGACCCGATCGTGATAAGTGTCAACCAAGCGCTCGTACACCTGAGTCGATGACAACTTGATAAACACTCTGCTCATTCCATTTAACGCCACTCCATACAGGTCTCTGATGTCTATATGATAAATATCCTGCAGGATTCGTTGCAACATCGTAGACACCGTTTCAGGTTGCAATGTCCCCTTCACCAACTCCAAACACACAGTGTTGATACGGCGTCTGCTTGATTCGGCCATGTTGTGGAAAATATAAGTGCTACCACTTGCCACCAGGAGGCAGAGCACCACGTCTGCACAGTACAAAAGCTGCACGGGAAATGTTCTTGCTAATTGACCAATTTTACAAATTTGGCACGACATACATATATACATCATACCTAAAAAGCCGAACTTGCTGAATAGACCCAACTCCCTAAAAAGTTAAACATTTAAAAAAAGTTACTTAGTGATAGATAATTTTCTTTCATTGTCAGTAACTAACTTAGAAACCTTACCTAACCTCGGTTAAACTAATGCAGTTTGCTTTTGCTAAATTCCACTATTTATCCTAAGTCAATATATAAGCAATAAATATTATTTTAAATCAATGATGTATATATTTTTCATAATGCTGAGACAGAATTTAGCAGAGTTACTCAATAAACAAATTTTCTCTCAGCTAATATGGCATTAGACAGCCTTGCTTTATAGACCAAACTACCCAAATCGGCTTAATCGGCAGTTTTACTTACACTAGTCGTAATACACAATATAATACAATTAACCATATCCATGTACAATATTAACAAAAAACTGCATTAATTTAACATAACAAATATAGCATACACTCTGACAAACCTCGGTGACAGTAGTTGCAGAGAACAGTGATGTGTCATAAACCCAGTGTGAGCAAGGTGATGTTGTGTTGGAAAATACTTGTGGCTCACATTGGTCAGTAATGTTGTTCTTGAGTGTCCAGACATGGCACTGGTCACCCTCTGGGATGGCCCACTCTGTGAAGATTCTCCTCATAATGGGTACTGTTGTTATCACAGCTTGGCACCACACATCTGGGAAAATAAAGTCATTTATTAAGTAAATATGACATTGAAATAAATACCGGCACGCTATACATAAGTTCAATATTCTCTATCTCTTCAAATTAGATTTGCAAAATTATGGAAAGTTGGATTTCTAAAAACTACAATGGAAAAGAGAAGCTTATAGCCACGTTTCACTCAGACCTGGACCATCTACAAATCACACTGACATGCAATGGTTGTTGTTTGATTGATTCGTCAGGAACTGCGTCCTGACACAGGTCTTAATCATAAGATGACCCGTCTAAGGATCTTGAAGGGGATGTTCATTTAATTCAGCTGTTCTGTGGCCGCTCTCAGGGTGTTGTAGTCACTGTACATTCGACAGCAAAACATTTTATGTACTACAGTGGGGTGAGGTACTCAGGCCCCCTATCATTTTCTCTGAGTCCTATGTTGGATGGTCAGGTAAATTTGCAAATAAACCATGGAGTCTTGTCCATCATGCATATATTCACGAAGGTCTTTACAATAGTTCTGAATGTCTGTTTTCTTCTGAGTCTATCATGTAGCATATGATATCAGTGAATCACGTGATTGTCTACATCATTTGATGGTTCTGGGCAACACAGAATGGCTTGCTCCGTTCCCTTGGGCTACAGTGCTCTTCCTTGGTGTCTGCTGGGTCCCGTTGGCTGCTGTTGTCTGGTGGAAGGTCAAGCAGAAGTATCAAATGATAGCTGAGTAAGGGCGCAATACTGTCGCTGATGCTTCCTCGGTTTTCTTCGTCGCTGTGCGTGGGGAAGTGACCCTGGATTCCGTGACCCTGGATTCCGAGACCCTGGATTCCGTGTCACTGTAGTCTCCTCTGGACGAGGCTGCTGCTCAGTGGTGAGGGTTTTACTTGATGCTGGAAGCTGGATAACCAGGGTTTTCCGTACTGCCCTGACACAGCGAAGCCTTTCTGGGCAGTTTAGGTTTCTGGTATGAAGATTCTTGCCACAGTTTGGACACTGAAGTTCTTTAGCTTCATCTCACCAGTTTACCCAAGCAGTCATTGGTCGGGTGAGATCCGCTACAGATGGCGCGTATTTCCTTAAACTGACATTGGGAGCTAAGGTTCTTGTTTGTACGTCCTAACCTGGTATTTTCTACAGCAACCGAGATCCAGTTGAGCTGGGAGATGTACTATATGTTGCATTAAGTTGTTGTCCTTCTTGGCACAGAGCAGTTCAGCTTTCAGGAAGCTTTGTTACTGTGGATTACATCGAGAGGCATTTCTAGTGGATAGTGCATCATGGAAATAAATGGTATAAAATACCGACACAATGGAAAGATAAACACATAAGCAGTATAATGTGATCCTTTATTGACAAAGTTTCGCCCACGCAGTGGGCTTTATCGAGTCACAAACAGATCTACCTGGATAAAAGAAACATGAGTATTTATAGGATTTAGTCAGGTGGAGAATGCTGCATGTGACAGTCTTCAAAGTAGTGTGATACTTTAAAACCTCGGGTAACTTAAAGGACCTGCGGTGTTCCATTCTTGAGTTCTATGTGGGATAGCGATGAAGAAGTTTCTTGGCAATAGGTTCAGCTATGTTGTAGAAGCCGTTGTTCTGGTTGAAGTTGTTGGATATACAAATAAGTAATGATTCCACGATTCTTCGGTGAGTTTTGCGTTTCTGTAGTTGATTAAATAATTGTGTGAATTTCGGTGTTGAACACAGACTTTTCTTGGGTCGTCAGATCTGCCTGCGTACTGGTGTTCTGAAATACGTGTTTGGAGGTCATTACAAGGAATTGTGTATACCCCCGCAGTGGATTGAAGCTTGTCCTGTCTGTTACTGGTAATGTCCTTGATGGTTGTGGATGTGGAGGTAGATACTCGGAATGAGGTATTGGAAAAATGTTGGAAACGTGTTTGGTAATGAAGTTGGTGGGGAGGACTATGTATCGTTTCTCGGCAGTGTCTTCGCTGGGTGTGTTGAAGTTGTTTAATCATTGGCTTTTTCCTGCGCACACTCAGAATCTGCAGCAGTGAGTTCCTTGAGGAAGAATGCTCCCTTATTGAGCAAGTTTTTTTTTCTAAACTTCATTATCCTCATCACTTAATTAGAGACTGCAGACGACGGGCATTAATTTCCGTAGACGCAAATGCCTTGAATCAGCACTTATCTCTGTTTCTAACACAATTAAACAAAACAAAGGCAGCTTCACCATCTCTGAAGTCTTAGCAAGAATCCTCCTGAAAACAGTAAACCCTACCATCACTTAGTCTCTCCTGCTAATTTAGCACATCGTAGATGTGGAACACTCCTACTGGCCTTCTATATTTCAACCTCCAGCAGAAATATTTGTCTAACCTATTGTTATACTACCCAAGTATTTGTTTTATCACCTTTTACTCATGTGCATATTGATTGTTCTACCTTATTGTATTACTTCTACTACTACTACTACTACTACTAATACTACTTATATCACTACTACTTCTAACACCACTAGTTTTTTCACCTCACCTTGACAGTATATATATACCAACTGTGTCCATATATCGCTTGTAACGGCTTGAGAAAGCTCCTGGAGAGCGAAACGTTGCCACAATAAAATGTCACATTAGTTGCATTTGTGTCCTTTTACTTAACATATTGTCGGTAATTCTACCAATATTATTACATTAAACATCTTCAACACACCCAGAGAAGATACTGCCGAGAAAAGATACATAGTCCTCCCCACCAACTCCATTACCAAACACGTTTCAACATTTTTTCCAATACCTCATTCCGAGTATCTACCTCCACATCCACAAATATCAAGGTCTTCAGTCTTTCTTCATATGGAAGATTTATAATGCTATGTATTAATTTAGTCATTCTACGCTGAATGTTTTCTAACGAATTAATATCTATTTTGTAATATGGAGACCAGAACTGAGCTGCGTAATCTAGGTGAGGCCTTACTAATGATGTATAAAGCTGTAATATAACCTCTGGACTTCTGTTGATTACACTTCTTGATTTAAATCCCAGTAATCTGTTAGCCTTATTACGTACGCTTAGGCATTGCTGTCTTGGTTTAAGGTTGCTGCTTACCATAACCCCCAAGACAGAGACCAAGTGTTTGCAGTGAAACATATAGGTGAACAGTATTTTCAAAAGGGTAAAGAGGTTTTTGTGGCATTTATGGATTTGGAAAAGGCGTATGATAGGGTGGATAGGGAAGGGGGGCAATATGGCAGATGTAGATGAATGGTTCAGGGAACCGACAAATTATAAATTAGACACATATGCAACACTTGGGTATCTTTATTGAGGAAACGTTTCGCCACACAGTGGCTTCATCAGTCCAATACAAAGTAGAAAGGTGTAAGGAGAGGAGGAGTTTGAGGTAATCAGTTCCTCGGCCTGGAGTCGATGTGTTCAGTCCATCAATCTTGTAGAAAGTACAGCACATGTCCGTAGACGTGGCTTATATACTGTGGCTTATATCCCAGCAACATCTTGGGATCTTGATACAAACGAATTCTTCAACACTTGTCCAACCTTTGGACGAAGACCTACTTCGACTAGTGGATGGTACCACTATGACCCCGCCTCCTGCTGCTTCACCTGACTACAGTATATAAGCCACCTCTACGGCCCTGTGCTGTACTTTCTACAAGATTGATGGACTGAACACATCGACTCCAGGCCGAGGGACTGATTACCTCAAACTCCTCCTCTCCTTACACCTTTCTACTTTGTATTGAACTGATGAAGCCACTGTGTGGCGAAACGTTTCCTCAATAAAGATACGCATTTTGTCAAATTGTGCATATGTGTCTAATTTATAATATGGCAGATGTTGCAAATGTATGGAAAAGGAGGTAGGTTATTGAAAGCAGTGAAGAGTCTTTACGAGGATAGTGAGGCTCAGGTTAAAGTATGTAGGCGAGGGGGACATTAATTTCCAGTAAAAGTAAGCCTTACACACGGGGGATGTCACCGTGGTAGTTCAACATATTTATAGATGGAGTTGTAAAAGATTAGTGAATGTTTGGGTGTTGGAAAGAGGTGTGCGGTTAAAAGATAAACAATCTAACACAAAGTGAAAGTTGTCACAGTTGCTCTTTGCAAAGTTGAAGAGGTTGTTGATGAGTTTGGTAGGGAATGTAAAAGAAGGAAATTATAAGTGAATATAGGAAAGACTAAGGTGATGAAGGATAACGAAAAAATTAGGTAACGGAAGATTGGATATGAGACTGGAGGGAGAGAGTATGGAGGAGTGGACGTGTCAGTGGATGGGTCTATGAAAGATGAGGTAAATCATAGAACTGACGAGGGAAAAAAGGTGAGTGGTGCACTGAGGAGTTTGTGGATACTAAGAACTTTATCCATGAGAGCAAACAAGGGAATGTATGAGAGTATAGTTATACCAACGCTTTTGTATGGGTTTGAGGCATGGTTTGTGAATGTTGCAACAAGGAGAAGAGTGGAGGCAGTGATGTCGTGTCTGAGGGCAATGTGTGGTGTGAATATAATGCAGAGTCTGTAGTTTGGAGATTAGGAGGATGTGTGGGATTACCAAAACTATTATCCAGAGAGGTGAGGAGGGGTTATTGAGATGGTTTGGTCGGCCTAGGAAAGGTTGGAAGGAGGGGGTTAAGGAGGTTTTGTGTGCAAGGGGCTTTGACTTCCAGCAAGCATGCGTAAGCATGTTAGATAGGAGCGAATAGAGACAAATGTTTTTTAAGACTTTACATGCTGTTGGAGTGTGAGCAAGATAACATTTATGAAGGGAATCAGGGAAACTTGCACCCCGGACTTGATTCCTGGAGATGGAAAGTACAGTACCGGCACTCTGAAGGAGTAACATTAACACCCCCCCCCCCTTCAGAGTGCTGGTACTGTATATATATATATATATATATATATATATATATATATATATATATATATATATATATATATATATATATATATATATATATATATATATATATATATATATATATATATATATATATATATATATATATATATATATATATATATATAATATATATATATATATATATATATATATATATATATATATATATATATATATATATATATATATATGTCGTGCCGATTAGGTAAAACTGGTCAATTAGCAAGAACTCATCTAAAATTAAGTCCTTTCTAAAAAAATTCTTATACGTTTAAAGATATATTTTTTCATTTATGTTAATGTAAAAATTTATAATTTTGTACCAAGAGAAACTTTGAAAACCTACCTAACCTTATTACAACAAGCGCAATTTAATTTAGCCTAACCCAACTAAATATATTTTAGATACGTTAACATTAATTTAATAATAAACAAACACAATGAAATATATTTTTTCGTTATGTTCAGAATGATTTTGGCGAAATTATTGCATACACAAATTTTCACTTGTCTTATATGGCAAGGTGAGCGTTGCTGTTTAAGCCAAAATCGCAAGTTTTACCTAATCGGCACGACATATATATATATATATATATATATATATATATATATATATATATATATATATATATATATATATATATATATATATATTTTATTTAATATTTAGGAGGTACCACCTCCAGAGCTTCACTGGGGACCCTCATCATCAGATAAGACAATAAACGTACCTCAGAGAAAACTCAAGTTCTCCCCGGAGCTGCTTGAATATTTTCTTCTCCTACCACCCATATATATATATTATATATGTACTTTATTAATAGACAGAATACATTGACAGAAAACACAAACACAAACATGAATACATTGGTACAATATATCAAAGATTATGAATCTCCTCCAGCTCCTCCGAAGCCGGACGTGAGCCCAGTATGCAGCATGCATTTCCCGTTTGGACGGCCACGTTGAGGCGCTGGAACATGAAAGTGGCTGCCCTTGGGTCCCTGGTGGTGTCGATGAGTCTGGAACCCAGTTCTTTAAGGAAACGTGTATCATTTTTTCCCCATGATCCCAAGGTCTCTGATCCCACAGGGACAAATTGATTCTGTTGGCTTATGTCCCTGTACTTGCCGATCTTGTACTCCTCTCTGTGGTCAGCAGCTCAACGCTGTCGCCCGACACTGTGAAGGATGTACGTGTCAGCCAGTGTCGACACACAGGTATAGTCCCATGCTAAGAGCTTGCCATTCTTCCAAGGATAGATGGTGATCCTGTCGAGATGGTTTGCTGGGTTGTGGGTATTGTTAACTGCTAGTGATCGGGGCTCTCTCTCGGCAGGGGATCCAGCTGTAGCTGTCGTTGTCGTTGACTTAATTGTGTCTTGCATGCCAGCCCTTGGTTTTGGAACAGTTAAGACCATGTAGACCATATTGGTCGGCTTGCGCATCGCTGCAAATACACGTATATTCCGTGTGAATAGTGGCAGCAAGGCGCAGAGCCACTGCAATACGCAGGGTCTTAGTGTCGAGGCGTGTTCCCATGGCCGAAATGGGAACTGTCTGGAGAAAGTTCCCAGAGTGATGTGCATTCACAGCTAGGAGATGGGCTGTCTCCCTGTCTGATGTTACAACCCTAAGCATGTTGGCAAGCATCTTTTCAGTGATGGGGCTATCCCAACTTGACTGTTTGTAGGCCAGTTCTGCACAAGGTTTGGTGTTGGAGCATCAATAGTCTCCCATTCAGTGATGGCACTGGCATACCTAGGGTCCTGTATTCTTGCTGAATCACTGAGGTTGTCTGGAAGAATTTGTTTTATTAACTCATTTGATGCTATTGAAGATGATAGAAAAGCTGGAAGGGCAATCTGGGAGGATTTACGTACTCCCAGCCCCCCAAGCCTGACTGGAAGTGAGGCTTGCAACCACTGTCCATCTTCGAGGGAAAGATTCAATACACTCTCTAGCATGGTCTTGAGGAGAGAGTCATATTCCTTGAGTTTCTTACTGCTGAAGGCTGGGGAGCATCTCAGGAAGTAAGTTTTGGGATTGACAGGCACCTGGTGAGTAGGTAGAAGGCATCATATGTATCGATGTCTTTCATCCTGCCTTCCATCGTCCTGAGGTCTGAGATTTTTTTTCTAGGACCAGATAGATGGCATTGGGCCCAAGAGGAGCAAGAAAGAGAGTGCTGTTGGCTGGATCAATGGCTTGTGCCCCTGGTAAAACAGCACTGATATTCTGGATCATCTGTCAATTTGTAGAAACTATTTCACATTTGGTGGAGTTTTAAGATAGGCCCAGGCTCTCTCCCATGTCTTTAATTTTTCTGATGTCCTCTAAGAGAGATTCTGTAGTGCCAGCTAGGGTACCTTCATCCAAGAGCCAGATATTGAGCTCACTGGAGAGCGTTTCTGTGACTTCCTTGATAACCAGACAGAATAGAAAGGGGGCGAGAGGGTCCCCCTGTTCCACACACTCACACGAGTCAATATCATGGTCCCCAAACAATAATTTAAAAGCCACACTATAACACAATTCTATAAAGGGATAGAGCGAAGGAAAGTGCATAGAAACTGCTTGGAGAGCAGCATCCCTTCTGACTGAGTTGAAAGCATTGGCAAAGTCCAATTTGATCAACGCTTTTTCATTGGACATGTTGTTGATGTATACTCGTGCTGCATGGGCAGCTGCTTCACAGCCTTGTTGAACACCAAAACCGAGCTGAGTTGGTTTCAAAATTGAGGCAGCATCTTGACTCACCATTCTTACTGCAGCCTTGGAGAATAGGCGCCGAAGGGTGTTGCCCACTGCAATGGGCCTGATTCCTCGATTCTTTTTCCGGAGGGCATACACACAAGTCCACAAGTCCTGCTAGTAGTAGTAGTACTGTAATACTAATAATATTGTTAGGACTATTAGTATTACTTTAGTATGTATTAGAATAGTGATACACACAGAACTAGAAGGATCATGAACACACACACACTACAGTGTTCAGGATTGTAGAAGCTGAGTACTCTATTATTGTTATTGTTGGCAGTATAGCATAACAGGTAGTATGCTGTTAGTATATTAACGCATAGAACAGTGAGGCACAGACAAGGGTGGAGGAGTATTTCTGAGACACAAGTTAAGACAGTTGACTCACAGTCTCCACCCCACCCCACACCCTCCCCTCCATACATCTTGCCCCACCCACATCTCTTATCCCCTTTCTCCCCCCTACACCCTTCTCCCTAAAATCCCCTAACCTACCTACCTACCTACCTCTCTCTCTCTCTCTCCATTTCTCTCTCCCTCTCTCTTTCTCTCTCCCCATTTCTCTCTCTCCCCATCTCTCTCTCTCTCCCTCTCTCTCTCTCTTCCCATCTCTCTCTTTCTCTATCCCCATCTCTCTCACTATCTCTCCCTCTCCCCATCTCTCTCTCTCTCTCTCCCCATATCTCTCTCTTTCTCTCTCCTTCTCCCCATATCTTTCACTCTCCCCATCTCTCCCTCTCACTATCTCTCCCAATCTCTCCCTCTCACTCTCTCTCCCCATCTCTCCCTCTCTCTTGCTCTCTCCCCATCTCTCTCTCTCTCCCTCTCTCTCTCTCCCCATCTCTCTCTTTCTCTCTCCCCATCTCTCTCACTATCTCTCCCTCTCCCCATCTCTCTCTCTCTCCCCCATCTCTCTCTCTCTCTCCCTCTCCCCATATCATTCCTCTCCCCATCTCTCCTTCTCCCTCTCTCTAACCATCTCTCCCTCTCTCTTGCTCTCTCCCCATCTCTCCCTCTCTCTCTTCATATCTTTCTTTCTCTACCCTTCCCTAACCCTTTCTCCCGCTAGTCCCCGAATTCTCTCTCTCTCTCTCTCTCTCTCTCTCTCTCTCTCTCTCTCTCTCTCTCTCTCTTCTCCCCCTCTCTCTCTCTCTCTCTCTCTCTCTCTCTCTCTCTCTCTCTCTCTCTCTCTCTCTCTCTCTCTCTCTCTCTCTCTCTCTCTCTCTCTCTCTCTCTCACTTTCTCTCTCCCCATCTCCATCTGTTTACCTTCTCCCTCTAGTCCCCTAATCCCTCTCTCTCTACCTCTCCCCTTTCTCTTTCACTCTCCCCTCCCCAAAAAATGGTAGGGACTCGAAGGACCCAGGGACAAGAGAATGATTCTGGTAAGGAAGAATGGATGGAAGAGCAGTGCAAAAGGATGGAATAAGAGTGGGAGAGAAAACTAGGAGAGCTTTCTGCAAAAATGGAGAGAGAGCTTTCTCTGAAACTGGAAAAGAGGTTGGAGAAGTAGAAGAAGAATTGGGAGTCACAAGCCGAAGCTGCAGTAGCCAGGATAAGAGGCATAGAAGATGAGGTAAACAGGCTGAAGCAGGTTACAGTGGTATTGACCAGAAAAGACACAGCATCAGGGAGGCCCATCGGGAAGGAAGGAGATATAACTTATGCTACGATGCTACGGCCGTATCTGCCTACCAAGCAGGGCCAAGGAGTGAAGGGGATGAGCAGCTGGGAGCAGGTAGAGAGGGAAATAGGGCAAATGCAGAGGCACGATCATGCCACCAAGAGCTACAGTAAAAAAAAGGAGAAAATGGCTATGTACAGACAGGAACCAGAGCCACAGAGGGAAAGACAATGGGAGGAGGAGAGGCAGTATTTATTCATGGGCTGCAGGAGAGCGAGGGAAGGACATACACTGAAAGACAGCAGGCAGAAAGAAAGGATATTGAGAATATCCTCAAAGAAATAGGTGAAGAAGACATTTTCGAGATTGTAAATTTTCAGAGAATATGGGGGTACTCGAAGAGGAGAAATCGACTGCTCAAGCTGATTCTCTGGACAGAAACAGTGCAGGACAGAATCCTCCAAGAGAAACCACGATTGAAGGAAATGGAAGAATACAAGAGGGTGTTCCTAGACTGGGACAGAACAAAAACAGAATGACAGCAGCTGAGGGAGAGGACACAAAGGCGAAAGGAACTAGGAGAAGAGACAAGGACAGAATCAGCAGAGGACAACCAGAGCAGGGCAGAGCAACAAGAGCAAGCACAACCTGAACCATCCCCAACACCCAACAACCAAGCACACTATCCCAACACAAACTACAACCCACACTCACAGCCCCCACCCAACACTCAACTATAGAATCCCACAGTACACCGCCAGGTCCCCCACCCTCACAGACCCCCCAAAACACAGTGTTAGAGAGGCAACTGAAGGTATGGTACACCAATGCTGATGGAATAACAAATAAGTGGGAGGAGTGGCACGAAAGAGTCAAAGAGGCATCACCAGACATAATAGCTCTCACAGAAACCGAGCTCACAGGTATGATAACAGATGCCATCTTTCCAATGGGATACCAGATCCTGAGGAAAGACAGAGGGAACAGAGGGGGTGGAGGAGTGGCACTGCTGATCAAAAACCGATGGGATTTTGAGGAGCTGGAGAGAGGAGACAGAGGAGAAGCATGAGATTACCTAGTAGGAATGCTACAGTCTGGAGGTCCCAAGGTGGTAATTGCAGTGATGTATAACCCACCACAGAACAGCAGGAGGCCAAGTCAAGAGTGTGATGAGAGTAATAGAGCAATGGTTGACACACTGGCTGAAGTGGCCAGAAGGGCTCATGCGAGCAGGGCAAAGCTACTGATCATGGGTGACTTCAACCACAAGGAAATAGACTAGGAGAACTTGGAGCCACATGAGGCCAAGTTCGAACCTACGCTTTCTTTTTTTTTAGATTTATCCACAAGCTTCCTCTTTCAGAGACTCAGTGTGGTGATCTAGAGGGAAAATGCCTGCAGCGTTCTGGGCACGCGGCCCACTGCCGGGGAGCTGGACGAAGTATTTGACATGTAGCTCTGAGTTGTTATCTATGTTGTTTTACTCCCTATTGTATTCTTGTAAATTTATTTTGTCAATGTATTTTGTCTTGAAATAAAGTTTATGTATAAAAGATGGGGTGGTAGGGAAAGTGGAATATTCAAATGACTTCAGAAAGAAATCTAAATATTCTTCCTTGAAGCCTTTTTATCCACTTCTCCGAGGCAATGGGTCACACAATTTACACCAGAGGTGGACCCCATCCTATATATATATATATATGTCGTGCCGATTAGGTAAAACTGGTCAATTAGCAAGAACTCATCTAAAATTAAGTCCTTTCTAAAATTTTCTCTTATACGTTTAAAGATATATATTTTTTCATTTATGTTAATGCAAGAATTTATAATTTTGTACCAAGAAAAACTTTGAAAACCTACCTAACCTTATTACAACAAGCACAATTTAATTTAGCCTAACCCAACTAAATATATTTTAGATACGTTAACATTAATTTAATAATAAACAAACACAATGAAATATATTTTTTTCGTTATGTCCAGAATGATTTTGGCGAAATTATTGCATACACAAATTTTCACTTGTCTTATATGGCAAGTAGAGCGTTGCTATTTAAGCAAATCAAGTTACTAATCGCAGAATATATATATATATATATATATATATATATATATATATATATATATATATATATATATATATATATATATATATATGTCGTGCCGATTAGGTAAAACTGGTCAATTAGCAAGAACTCATCTAAAATTAAGTCCTTTCTAAAATTTTCTCTTATACGTTTAAAGATATATTTTTTCATTTATGTTAATGTAAGAATTTATAATTTTGTACCAAGAGAAACTTTGAAAACCTACCTAACCTTATTACAACAAGCGCAATTTAATTTAGCCTAACCAACTAAATATATTTTAGATACGTTAACATTAATTTAATAATATATATATATATATATATATATTTATATATATATATATATATATATATATATATATATATATATATATATATATATATATAATATATATATATATATATATATATATATATATATATATATATATATATATATATAATAATATATATATATATATATATATATATATATATATATATATATATATATATATATATATATATATATATATATATATATATATATATATATATATATATATATATATATATATATATATATATATATATATATATATATATATATATATATATATATATATATATATATATATATATATATATATATATATATATATATATATATATATATATATATATTAATAACTACACTGCACTAGCCAGGGTCGAACACATATTGCTTTGGCCCACCTCTTGGTGAGCGAAAACACGACGCTCTAGTCCGCTGCACCACACAATCCTTATGAGTAGCGCATCAAGTAGGACTGATGTTGCACTTGCTACCCAAGGACATACGGTGGTGTGGACGCCTCTAAGCTAATTTCATTCTCCTCCCTGTTTGGTGTACTAGCTCATCAAGCAGTATATTATATTATTGTAACCACGAACGAGTGGTATTGATCGATAACTACACTGCACTGGCCAGGGGTCGAACCTATGATGCTTTGGCCCACCTCTTGGTGAGCGAAAACACATGACGCTCTATTCCACTGTGTGTGTTTGTGTTTACTCACCTAATTGTGGTTGCAGGGGTCGAGACTCAGCTCCTAGCCCCGTGTGTGTGTTAGTTGTCCTAGGCACATGTCGATTAGACACTAGGCCTGTTGTATGTATGTGTGTGTGTGTGTGTGTGTGTTTGCGTGTGTGTGTATGTGTGTGTGTGTATTAATATTAAAGAGTAATGACTTACCTGTATTTGACAGGGTTGGCGACAAACGTCATGGAGACCGCTGACATGGCTGAAATGAAGAGCCCTATGCTGGCTAAACCAAAGACCCATTTCTGGTATCTGCCAAAATGGCCTACGGAATCACTGATGGCTTCGAAATCCATTGTCGAAAAATTTGCTTTACTCTTTTCTTTGAAATCCCTTCTTGTTCTGTAAATTTGCTCTCTCTTTCAGTAATATACTAACACAGGGATGTTAATTGCAGTAATTTCCTCCCATTTCCTAGGGACTGCTTAGCCACTACTGGTTTAGAGTTTTCCACTGAATAAAATATAGTTGGAGTCAAAGCTACTTAAGCTTCTTAGGACTACTGGCCTTTGAGAGGTACTGAATAAAAAACGATGCACAGACGCTTTTTATTGTTAAAACTTTCATTGTATACAGAGCATAATCAAGCTCTGAACGTGGATATTTTTTTGATCATCACTGTGAGCATTACGCAGTAATTTAAGGTCCTCCTATATTTTATAAGATACCAAAAGTGGTCGTTAAAATGAAGGAACTATTCGTATACAAAACCAACTACCCAACTACCATCTAAAAGGGACCAGGAGGTACAGACCCTATAAGACAAACCAAAGTAGGTATGACAATCCCACTCCAAGTGATTTTTTAGTGACAGGAAGCGAAGAAAGTGGAAGGAAATTACCAGAAGAGTCAACCACCTTGGAGCCTTGTTATAATGGAGGCACAGCCAGTGGCTTTCCTTGGCGCTCCAGCACCACAACTACTGATGCCAATAACAAAATCCCCCAAGAAACACACAATATGACCTCGTTTCTATTTACTAATATAGAGGGCCTTAAGCCATCCTCCATTGGATTTCTAGAGGACTCAAATGCGATGTTTGCAGCCTTCACAGAGACCCTCACAAAAGATCACTTTGACAAAGAAATGTAGATAATTAGGTACAACCTTTTTAGATGCGATAGAAAGAATAGGTAACAAGGTGAAGGAGGAAGGGGAATTTGGCCTTTATGTGAAAGAGTTGCTCATCTGCACAGAGATGCTGAACACCACAAATGATGTAGTTGAAGTTTTATCAATATAGATGGAGAACCAAAACCTAATCATCGTGGTTGTGTATAAGCCACCAGATGCAACCTCCCAACAATTCAATGAACAGTTACTGAAAATTGATTACTGTCTGGAAAGGCTTCCAGCTCCATCGCCAAACATCTTACTGCTTGGTGATTTCAACCTAAGACATTCAAAATGGAAGAATGTAACAAATAATGTTACAGCAGAAACAATCCCTGGAAGCAGCGTAGATGAAAGGTCACACACACATGAGCTACTAAATCTCTGTGATAAACACATCCTAAGTCAGCAGATAGTGGAGCCAACAAGACTGGAAAACACACTTCACCTTATTTTCACAAATAATGAGGACCTGGTAAGAGACATAACAATATCAAAAACAACTAATTCCGATCACAATCTAATCGAAGTTCAGACTTAAATGCACTGGAGTCCTGAACAGCAAAATTCACGTAGCTGTGAAAGTGTCTTCACTAAATACAACTTCAACAACAAGAACATCAACTGGGATCAGGTGACCCATATCTTAAATGAAACTTGTTGGGAAGATATCTTAAATAACATGGATCTAAACCAGTGCCTTGAAAGGATCAACTTCCTGGCAGCTGAAGTATGTTCAAGGCATATTCCCCTAAGAAAAAAAGAGAAAGACGCTCCCTCTACAGAAGATGACGAAGAATCACTGAACTCTTCAAGAACGCTAGATTATCTGATACACGGACGAAAGCGCTGACCAGGGAAGTGGATTCATACAGGATCCAGAAGAGTCATCGGAAGCTAAAATGATTAGTGAAGTTGAAAGAAATTCGAAACATTTTTTTTCAATTGAAAAAAAAAAAAATAGGCAAAAACCTAATCTAGTAACGGGCCTTTGCTCAGACAAGATGGGACTTACACAGATGACAACACAGAAATGAGTGAGATACTAAAGTCTCAATGTGACTCTGTATTTAGCGAGCTACTAATCAGTCTAAAGATCGACAATCCAAATGACTTTTTCATGAATGAGCCTCAAAACTTCATCAATGTATGCCAAAGTAATGTGAGGGACCTGGGAGTGGTAATGTCTGAAGATCTCACTTTCAAGGATCACAACAGTGGCACTATCACATGCGAACAAAATGATAGGATGCAAATGAGATCGTTCAAAACAAGAAATGCCAAGCCAATAATGATCCTTTTTAAATCACTTGTTCTCTCTAGGCTGGAATACTGCTGTACATTAACATTTCCATTCAAAGCATTAGAAATTACGGATCTAGAAAATGTTCAGAGAACATTTACTCCACGTATAAGTTTCGTCAATCACCTTAACTACTGGGAACACTTGGAAGCATTTGACTTTCACTCGCTGGAATGGTCCCTAATCTGCACACAGAAATCACTCCCTATAAAGGAAAAGACTGGGCAGGCGGTGCAAAATACCCCCACTGAAAAATAGGGGCGCTATTAGTACAATAAGAAAAAAACACAGTAAGGGGCCCAAGATTGTTCAACAGATTCCCACCATGCATAAGGGGAATTACCAATAAACCCCTGGCTGCCTCCAAAAGGAAGCTGAACAGATACTGATAGTCGGGCTGGGCTGTGGTTCGTATGTTAGACTGAATGCAGCCAGCAGTAACAGCCTAGTTGATCAGGCCCTGATCCACCTTGAGATCTGGTCGTGGACCGTGCCGCGGGAACTTTGATCTCCGGAATACCCTTCAGGTAGACTTCAGGTAGTTCAGTGAGTAGGAACTTCCCTGTACAAGATCACCAAGTAACACTACGCAATTACACAAAATGTCTGCTTCTTTCTGATAACCCTGAAGCTACGAGGTATTTGTTGCAAATAGTTTCCACTTATAATGGTGGTCAAACGATGTACTATGCTCTTCAGTTGAGTGAAAACAGCCAATTGAAGCTGATTTATATGGCGTTTCTAAAAGAATGTTATGCGAAGAAAGTGTACAACGTAAATCCCGAAATGAGTGGGGATTGAACCCATGGTAAGTCTTGAAACTTAGAGGCCAGTGCGTTAACCGCTCGGTCAGGTGTGAATTATAAGTAGGGATGTATCGGATGTGAAAATTTAGATATCCGCGGATGCGGATGTGTATACGGATGTCTTACTTACTTTGCGGATGCGGATGTAAGAAATTGTGCGGATGTTCCGCGGATGCGGATATTCGATACATCACTAGTCATAAGACTCACTGGTCATGGCTACACCCGTTCACTGACTTGTTTTCAATCGTGTTATTAAGATTTCATGAGTATAATGTATAATGTGTTTAATGTCTTCGGAAGAGAAGAAAATCTTTATGGTATGCTAAAGACAATGGCAGATTCCCAGCGTTACTTCTAAGAAAACTTTTACTTAAAAGGTGTTAAAGAGGAAGATATGACATGGAAAAGAATCACTGAAAACACTTATTGAAAATGAACTTTGAAGACAGATCTTGGATTAAAAAATATTGTATTTAACTTTGCTGTTTTTTCAAATGCAGAAGCAAATTCTAACATAAATTCACATATGAAGGTTCACCATCAGGCAGCTAAATTACTTTGGAAAACCATCCTAATAGATGTGAAGTTAGAGATTTACAGGTTTTATTACGCAGGACCAACTTACAAAGGTAATACCACAAGGAGAATTACAATTTTTCAAATACTATGGTATCCCAGATTTCGTCAATAATTCGTTCCAGAAGGCTGTTCGAGTGCCGTTACCGAACGAATTTGTTCCCATAAGGACGAATGTAAATTAGATTAGTCCGTTTCAAACCCCCAAAAATACACTTACAGAAGCATTTACAAAAATACGCTTACATAATTGTTCGAGTTTAGAGCTGTACGAAATCCGGGGTACCACTGTACTGTATAGTTGGGTAAAGTCTGTTTCATTGGTTGCTAAATGAAAAATCAGTGATGTTTGACAGCTAATAAAATGAAAAGCCTCATATGGTATCTTAGTTTCAGTAAAGTCAAAACACAAGTGAACTTCAACTTCAGGATGTCGCTTGACT
Organism: Cherax destructor; assembly: GCA_009830355.1. Classification (NCBI taxonomy): domain Eukaryota; kingdom Metazoa; phylum Arthropoda; class Malacostraca; order Decapoda; family Parastacidae; genus Cherax; species Cherax destructor. Next base: position 28,673 of record WNWK01012883.1, read on the forward strand.
GACGCTACATACTATAACTCGTAGCAAATTCTTGGTGCACCTAATGCACAGTTTGTGTTCAACGATCGTCTATAATAAAGTTCTCCAACTTCAGACTAATTTCACTAATGAAGTTCAATCCACATAGAAGATAATGGAGGAATATGTTTCATTTCCCATTTTGAAGGAAGATTTATCTACTACGCTGCAGAAAGTTTTGGCTTTCTTGTGAATTCACCTGATGGAAAGAGTTTCTTGCAACTGTGGTGACTTTTTATGTAGAATGTCAGCAGGGATGCTGAATTATTCACTACAGAAACTATTTGACTGACATCATATACAACAATAAGACAACGCTCCTAATGTCTAAAATTACAGTTTTTAAAAAATATGAGAACATAAGAACTGAAGATACAACATTCAATGTGATGATGGTTTACTAACTTACATAAATGAGATCTTTAAACGAATCTGATTCTGCAATATGGGAAGAGTTTGGAGAAGAAAATTGAATTATGAGGAAAATATTTCACTCTGTGTTCCTGGAACCGAGAAGCACCTGATCATCACAGCATTCTAGAGCTTACTGGAGATTTATAACAACACTCTATGGCACTTGAACGATTTTGATTAACAACGACAGTATTTGACCATATATCTGAAGAGACGTCAAAATAAACCGAACTTAATAACAGTTAAACCAAGACAGCGTTAGTGAAAGTGTTGATAAAATGTTGGTACCGACGTGCTATTGGTACCCATCCAGCCCGTATCCTACTACTACTACTAATAAATAATATAATAATAATAATTATTATTATAATAATAATAATAATAATAATATTATTATTATTATTATTATCATTATTATTATTATTATTATTATTATTATTATTATTATTATTATTATTATTATTATTATTATTATTATTATTATTATTATTATTATTATTATTATTATTATTATTATTATTATTATTATTATTATTATTATAACAATAATAATAATAATAATAATTATTATTATTATTATTATTACTATTATAATAATAATAATAGTAATAGTAGTAGTAGTAGTAGTAGTAGTAGTAGTAGTAATAGCAGTAATAGTAGTAGTAGTAGTAGTAGTAGTAGTAGTAGTAGTAGTAGTAGTAGTAGTAGTAGTAGTAGTAGTAGTAGTAGTAGTAGTAGAGAAGGAGCAACGAATATATCAGATCTTCTATAGTTTTAGCTGCATCATAGTAAAAGTTAGACTGGGTTCAAGGAGGTAAAATTTGATAAACTAAAGGAAGAGGCGGTTAGGATAATATATAAGAAACTAATGGTAGAAAGATGGGTTTAGTGAGAGCATAGGTAATGAGGAAGTTATAGAGGTATGGAAAAGACTTAAGAATGCAATGTTAGAATATGCGGCAGAAGTTTGTGGATATAGGAGGGTGGGTGTGGGAGGGAAGAGGAAGGATTGACAGAGTGATGAGGGACGTAGAAAGGTAAGAGAGGAAAAGTTTGCATGTGAGAAGTTTTTGAAATGATGAAGGAGTATAAGGAGAGTAAGAGAAAAGTAGAGAGAGTGATAAGTGAATGTAAAAAGGAAAGCAAATGAGAGAGTGGGATTGATGGGATCAAGGCAGGTGGGGATATAGTTTTGTAGTGGTTGGTGCTTTTATTCAATAGATTAGTGATAGAGGGAGAGGTATCAAGGGACTGGCAGTTGACTTGCATAGTTTTTTTTGTATAAAGGTCAAAATGACCAAAGGAAGTGTAAGAATTATAGGAGAATAAACCTGTTGAGTATACCGTGTAAGTTGTATTGTATACTTATTGTTGAATGAATTTTGGGTAACATGGAGAGCAAGAAATATTGCTAAGAAATATGAAAAAAAAAAGTCTGTCCTTGTTCAATATAATGGCCCCCTAAAAACTCCATTTTTTTTTTTTTTAATTTTTTCTCCTTAATTATATTCTATTTTTAATTATCAACAATCATATATAGGAAAAGGTATTTTATTTCTTGATTTACAAAATCCAGTTTGATGAAATTGGTTTAAAAAACAGAAAATTGGCACCCCTTTTTCCCTAACCCAACGTAATTAAGATTCATATTTAGGGTAAGAAACCAAACAGACGAGGGATTCTCTAGTTATTCCATGAGAAGCCATTTATTAATTAAAGCTGTCAAATTAATATTTAAACATCTCAAAGTGAACTTCAAGCTTTCTTTTAATAAAGCCCAAAATTTTGAAAGTTTGAAGTCAATTAGGCAAGACATTCTCCAGTAATTGGTCTTATTCCAACGATTCCAAATTTTAAAACAATTTCAGTAAAATTTTAAATTTTTACCTACTCAGAATAAATCATACCACGGGTGTGGATAGAATCCGCGGTCAGAGAGTCATAAAACTCCAGACCGACGCGCTAGCCACAGGGCCAGCTGGCTACAATAAGATTCATCCAACTAGGCATATTTATACACCATAAGAAGGTTAACATAGACACCACTGTGACCACAAATGCACGTTTTTACAGAAGAATCTCCCTCCACCGTGGCTGTGCCGAACTCTAGCTCAGGACCCCTCAAAGCCGTCATCATGACTCACGAAATCGTAATGACACATTTGCACGGCCACGCTGGCGGGATATTCGTCTGTAGAAACTTGCATTTGTGGTCACAGTGGTGCCTATGCTAACCTTCCTATGGTGTCGGTCTGGAGTTTTATGACTCTCTGACCGCGGGTTCTATCCCCGCCCGTGGTATTGTTTCTTTGCAATCGTGTCATAACGGTTTCGTGAGTCATGAAAGCTTATGGTATATCATCTTGCTTACAGAAAACATCATCATTATTATTTTGAACCAGACCAGAAGAAGCATCCTTTAGTTATTGTATACAAATATTATATTCAATAATATTGACAAGTTGGCACTTACGACCTTCACTAACAACATAAACTTTAAGTTCATGTAACTACAGCAATGAATAAAATTTAGTTATTTAACTTTTTTTATCGGGATTAAAAAAAAATAATACTTTTACACATAAAATGGTCAAATTTGCATAAAAACTCTTGAATTTTACTTTCCTCCGTCATTGTATTAGAAGGAAACTTTTTGAAGGTTAGAAGTAAAGTTAATGAGAGTTTTGATAGTGATACCAGCTATTCCAGGATGCTGGGAATGGGTTCAACATTCCAGGATGCTGGGAATGGGTTCAACATTCCAGGATGCTGGGAATGGGTTCAACATTCCAGGATGCTGAGAATAGGCTCAATATTCCAGGATGCTGGGAATGGGTTGAACATTTCACGATGCTGGGAATGGGTTCAACATTCCAGGATGCTGGGAATGGGTTCAACATTCCAGGATGCTGGGAATGGGTTCAACATTCCAGGATGCTGGGAATGGGTTCAACATTCCAGGATGCTGGGAATGGGTTGAACATTCCAGGATGCTGGGAATGGGTTCAACATTCCAGGATGCTGGGAATGGGTTGAACATTCCAGGATGCTGGGAATGGGTTGAACATTCCATGATGCTGGGAATGGGTTGAACATTTCAGGATGTTGGGAATGGGTTGAACATGCCATGATGCTGGGAATGGGTTGAACATTCCATGATGCTGGGAATGGGTTGAACATTTCAGGATGCTGGGAATGGGTTCAACATTCCAGGATGCTGGGAATAGATTCAACATTCCAGGATGCTGGGAGTGGGTTGAACATTCCAGGATGCTGGGAATGGGTTGAACATTCCAGGATGCTGGGAATTAGTTGAACATTCCAGGATGCTGGGAATCGGTTGAACATTCCACGATGCTGGGAATGGATTCAACATTTCACGATGCTGGGAATGGGTTCAACATTCCATGATACTGGGAATGGGTTGACCATTCTAGGATGCTGGGAAGGGGTTGAACATTCCAGGATGTTGGGAATGGGTTGAACCTTCCATGATGCTGGGAATGGGTTGAACATTTCAGGATGCTGGGAATGGGTTCAACATTCCAGGATGCTGGGAATAGATTCAACATTCCAGGATGCTGGGAGTGGGTTGAACATTCCAGGATGCTGGGAATGGGTTGAACATATCAGGATGCTGGGAATGGGTTCAACATTCCATGATGCTGGGAATGGGTTGAACATTCCAGGATGCTGGGAATGGGTTGAACATTTCAGGATGCTGGGAATGGGTTCAACATTCCAGGATGCTGGGAATGGATTCAACATTCCAGGATGATGGGAGTGGGTTGAACATTCCAGGATGCTGGGAATGGGTTGAACATTCCAGGATGCTGGGAATGGGTTGAACATTCCAGGATGCTGGGAATGGGTTAAACATTCCAGGATGCTGGGAATGGGTTGAACATTTCAGGATGCTGATAATGGGTTGAACATTCCAGGATGCTGGGAATGGATTGAACATTCCAGGATGCTGGGAATGGGTTCCACATTCCAGGATGCGGGGAATGGGTTCAACATTCAGGGATGCTAGGAATGGCTTGAACATTCCAGGATGCTGGGAATGGGTTGAACATTCCAGGATGCTGGGAATAGGTTGAACATTCCAGGATGCTGGGAATGGGTTGAACATTCCAGGATGCTGAGAATGGGTTGAACATTCCAGGATGCTGATAATAGGTTGAACATTCCAGGATGCTAGGAATGGGTTGAACATTCCAGGATGCTGGGAATGGGTTGAACATTCCAGGATGCTGGGAATGGGTTGAACATTCCAGGATGCTAGGAATGGGTTGAACATTCCAGGATGCTGGGAATGGGTTGAACATTACAGGATGCTTGGAATGGGTTCAACATTCCAGTATGCTGGGAATGGATTGAACATTCCAGGATGCTGGGATTGGGTTGAACATTCCAGGATGCTGGGAATGGGTTGAACATTCCAGGATGATGGGAATGGGTTCAACATTCCAGGATGCTGGGAATGGGTTGAACATTCCAGGATGCTGAGAATGGGTTGAACATTCCAGGATGCTGATAATGGGTTGAACATTCCAGGATGCTAGGAATGGGTTGAACATTCCAGGATGCTGGGAATGGGTTGAACATTCCAGGATGCTGGGAATGGGTTGACCATTCCAGGATGCTGGGAATGGGTTGAACATTCCAGGGTGCTGGGAATGGGTTGAACATTCCAGGATGCTGGGAATGGGTTGAACATTCCAGGATGCTGGGAATGGGTTGAACATTCCAGGATGCTGGGAATGGGTTGAACATTCCAGGGTGCTGGGAATGGGTTGAACATTACAGGATGCTGGGAATGGGTTGAACATTCCAGGATGCTGGGAATATGTTCAACACTCCAGGATGCTGGGAATGGGTTCAACAATGCTGGACACTGGGAACATGCACATGCCAGTTGCTCTAAGAATCTGGTCTTAATGACCGTGTACAATTGTTGAAATTTTGAAGTTGTTTTGATGAGAGAAATAGGTAGATAAAACTTAATTTTGATGGTGTTTCCTGAGGAACTTCACAAGAAAGTTCATACGAAGTTTAATGCTATAATTATGGAAATGTCTGAGGAACCATTGAATTTAAATGTTGGGATTACTTTATTTTAGACATGAAACATATCTTTAAATGTTGGGATTACTATATTTTAGACATGAAACATATCTTTAAATGTTGGGATTACTTTATTTTAGACATGAAACATATCTTTAAATGTTGGGATTACTTTATTTTAGACATGAAACATATCTTTAAATGAAACCATGAAAATTCAAACTGATCAATAAATATCAGACATACTGAAGATTTTACAAAATTCACTGGAAGCCGAGTTGATGCCATCATCAATACTACACTCCAAACACTGTACTGTTGATGCCATCATCAATACTACACTCCAAACACTGTACTGTTGATGTCATCATCAATACTACACTCCAAACACTGTACTGTTGATGCCATCAATACTACACTCCAAACACTGTACTGTTGATGCCATCATCAATACTACACTCCAAATACTGTACTGTTGATGCCATCATCAATACTACACTCCAAACACTGTACTGGGACACAATGGTCTCTAATGACACAAAAGCTGTCCTACATCATGACTCACGATATCGTAATAACATGATAGCAAACAAATCACAGAACAGGTGGCGCTTGGAAACTTGGCGAGTAAGTCCTACTCTGCCAGCTGGGCGAGTGGCTAGCACACTGGCCTGTGAGTTTTGTAACTCATTTATCATGAGTATAAGCCCCTCCCCTTTTCCATGGTAAACAATTATACCTTTTCATTCACGATATTGCATATGGTTCCCTACTATACTGCATCACCTGTCAATTCCCATTGGACATAAAATATTTTCAATAAACATTTTCTCCGTTACAAGTTTTATGAAATTGCTCTTCACAACACTTATCTCTTGTTTCCTTATTGATAGTATATTATATTCATGGGGAAGCAATAAATTCGCTGAGGGTGAAGAATGACCGGGAAAAATGTGCTCTCAGGTTTGATGGGAGGAATACGGTATTTCCAATTCCTTGAATTAAAAAAGAATTCACCATTATTAAGGCACCTCCGGGGTCGGTAACGCCATAACATGTTTTCCCAACTGTGGACAATGGGCAACATCGACGCATGGTACAAAATAATCACAGATGAAATGGTGTACTTGGCTTTACCAAGAAGCGTAGTAGTTACAGTTTAAGCACTTTATGTACAGATCGTCAGTAATCATTATTGTTATTAATACTATGTTCACTGTTTACTAAACTAGTACAACCACCAGCAGCCAGAGCGGCAGACTTTACACACTGAGAGACAACCACTGACTGACAACACTAGCTGGGGTAAGAGTTCACCTGTACGACGCCATTACAAGGTGACCTTCAGTTAGGGGCGATGCATCAAATATAAGTTGTTTAGAAAACCGACACTTTGAAGAATGAGTCACTTTTGTAACATTTTGGCAACATTATTCTGGAGACCACTGTAATGTTGACAGGTTCTTCTCAAACCCAACCCATATCACCACAGTTGTACTACTACTGCTGCTGCTGCTGTTACTACTACTACTACTATCCTCTCGCAGCTTACTACCTATATACATTCGTTCTTAGTTACCTCAACATGAGGACTGAAGAAGCCACTCGTGGTGAAACGTTTCTTCGAATAAATGTCCTGAATTGTACATAAGTGTCTTCTTTCCACTATATATTTATATTCACCTGCGCTAGTGATAAGAATCTCCCATATTATTAAAAACTTTACTTCAAAAACCACAAGAGTGACTCTGTCACCTTCCCAGGAGTATATATAATACCATGTTAAGGTGTGACAAGAAATATGTAGAAGAAATAAGAAGATCTCTGGAAAATAAGATTCGTGAACTCCTGGAATCCTGGAACACTGACGAGTAAAATCACCCTTATTTAACACACGTGATGATGAACACCTTTAATAATGTAATAAGGTCAGTTAGTGTTTTTGGAATATAAATTACAAAGACGAAAGAGAATGGAAACCACTTAGAAGAATGAATAGAGGATCATCAGCAAGCCTGCTGATCCTTGCCATCACGTCCTTATCAAACCCAACCAGTTTCAATATTATCTATATTATGGAAAAGGAAATACAAATGTGGTATAATGTGAACCTTTATTAACAACGTTTCGCCCACTAAGTGAGCTTTATCAAGATACAAATATACCTTACATCCATGTCTACTTTTCCATGGTGTCAGTAACTTATACCATTGCCTCCTTCCAATATCCTCACTACTTTTATTTCTACTACTACTAATTATACTATTACTACCATCTCGGTGTTTTTTCACCTGACGCTTCCAACTATACACTGACAGACACGATAGCGCACTCAGCTCACACTCTGAGGTCCGGAGATTGAATCTCCTCCGGTACGGCTGGAAAACATTAGGGACGTGTTTCCATAAGACACCTGCTATCTCTGTTCCTGTTTACCCATCAGTTTATAATGGGTACCTGGGTGTTAGTCGACTAGTGTGAGTCGCATCCTGGGACAAAACTGACCTAATTTGACTGAAATGCTCAGCATAACCAGGGGCTTTCTATATAGTAGTACGTCATTGATGTCAGCTAGGCTTGTATAGCATGTACATGTACTTGTAGTAAATAAAGACATTATTATTATTATTATTATTATTAATAATAATAATAATATTATTATTATTATTATTATTATTATTATTATTATTATTATTATTATTATTATTATTATTATTATTATTATTATTATTATTATTATTATTATTATTATTATGTCTCTAGCAACAACAACAGCAACACTAACATCAACAACAGTAGTACCATCACAGTTGAAGATTGAGACACTTATGCAACATATGGGAATCTTTATTGAAGAAACGTTTCGCCACACAGTGGCTTCATCAGTCCATCGATTCCAGGCTGAGGGACTGATTACCTCAAACTTCTCCTTACTCCTTTCTGCTTTGAAATGGACTGATGAAGCCACAGTGTGGCGAAACGTTTTTCAATAAAGATTCCAATATGTTGCTTAAGTGTCTCAGTTTTCAACTTGTCGGTTTTCTAAATCATTTATCACCATCAACAGTTCCACAACCCACAACAGTAGCACCAACAAAAACAGTAGAAAAACAACAACCACAGTAGCACCTCCAACATTACACCAATAACAATAGCAGCACCAACATGGTAGTGACATTAACAAAAACAGTAATGTAAAGTAAAAGGACACAAGTGCAACTAATGTGACATTTTATTGTGGCAACGTTTCGCTCTCCAGGAGCTTTGTCAAGCCGTTACATACAATACATGGACACAGAGGGTATATATAGGCTTAGGATGAGGTGTAATACTAGTAGTAGTAGTAATAGTAGTAATACAAGTTGTAGTAGTAGTAGTAGTAATATAAGTTGTAGTAGTAGTAGTAATATAAGTTGTAGTAGTAATACAATATGGTACAACAATTAACTTGCACATGAGGAAAAGGTTATTAAAGCTATTACTTGGGTAGCATAAAAATGGGTTAAACAAATATTTATGTTGGTGGTTGTATCTGAGAAGGTCTGTTTCAGTGTTCCTCCTGTGTTGTGTTCTTGTGTTGCAGAGACTATGTGATGGCAGGGTTTACTGTTTTGAGGAGGAGTTTTGATAATACTTCAGGGATGATGACGCTGCCTTTATTTTTCTTGGTTGTGTTAGAAAGAGAGATTAATGATGATTCAAGGCATTTACGTCTGCGGAAATTAGGTTCTCTGATTACTAGTCGGGCGTCGTTGAATTTCATGAGGTGATTGGTGGAATTCCGGTGTTGTACGCAGGCGTTGTTTAAGTTATCATACCTACATGCGTTAATGTGTTCACTGAAGAGTGTTTCGAGGTTCCTAGCTGTTTCACCTACATATATCTTGTCACAGCCTCCATAAGGTATAGTGTAAACTGCATTGACTGGTTCATTGTGGTTCGATGTTGTCCTTCTTAGATCACTTTTGGAAGTGCTGGTTGCGATGGCGACTCTAGTGTTGTTTGTACCTTGGAAACGTTCAATGCAACCTGACTGTTGGGAAGGATTATAACTTTGTTTGGAGTGGTGTTGGTGCGTGGAGAATTGATGATCTGAAGAGCTCTTTTCTTGCAGTCTTTGATGAAAAAGGAAGGGAATTGTAGAACAGTGAAGGTTTGACGTATGTATGTACATTCCTCGTCAAGAAACTCAGGACTACAAATTCGGTAAGCTCGTAGGAAAACTCCGATGATGATGCCTCTTCTGGGTTTAGTATCCTGACTGGAAAAGAAGTGAGACCATTTTTGTTGGTATGTTTACGGTAAACTTGAAATCTTAGATTGTTATCAACTTTGTGAATGAGGACGTCTAGAAAAGGTAGCATGTCACTGGACTCTCCTTGTAGAGTAAACTGGATCGCCGGTTCAACTACGTTGAGCCTTGCCTGAAGATTCCGCACATCAACACGTTTGGTAGTTATTACGAGGACGTCGTCCACATAACGTAACCAAGTGACGCTGGTGGGGATGATGTTGGTGAAGTGTTCAGCTTCCAGGTGCTTCATATACTAGTTGGCTAAGACGGCGCTGATAAGGAACCCAATTTTCATACCATATGTTTGTTTGTAGAGCCTGTTATTGAAAGAACAGCAATTGAAATTAATGCATAGTTCAATCACGTCGATAAAATCTCCGGGAGGAAGAAGATTACGGTCCTGATTGAGTTTACGTCAATGGCTTGTGTGATGGGTACTGTAGTGAAGAAAAAGATAAAGCTCCTGGAGAGCGAAACGTTCCCACAATAAAATGTTACATTAGTTGCACTTGTTTCCTTTTACTTTACATATTGTCGGTAATTCTATCAACATTAATACAAAAACAGTAATATCACCAACAATAAAATCAGTTACACAAATAACAGTTGTAGTACAAACCACAGCTGTAACACTAACTGTTGCTAACAGTGGCACCCACAAAAGTTGTAGCACCTCCAACATCAATAGCCCCACCATCAGCAGTAGCCCCACCAACAGCAGTAGCACCAACTGTTACAATAACACCCACAATAGATGTCACCCTACCTTGGTGGGAAACGCCCTAGGTGTTAATAATATATATATATATATATATATATATATATATATATATATATATATATATATATATATATATATATATATATATATATATATATTTGTGTTGTGTGTGTGTGTGTGTGTGTGTGTGTGTGTGTGTGTGTGTGTGTGTGTGTGTGTGTGTGTGTGTGTGTGTGTGAGTGTGTATGTATGAGTGCGTATGTGAATGTGTATGTGTATGTGTGTGTGTACTCACCTGTTTGTGGTTGCTGGGGCCGAGTCATAGCTCCAGTCGCCGCATCTTCACTGATCGCTACGAGGTCCTCTCTCTCCCTGCTCCATGAGGTTCATCAAACCTAGTCTTAAAACTATGTATGGTTCCTGCCTCCACTATGTCAGTTTATAGGCTGTTCCACTTCCTGACAATTCTACGATTGAAGAAATATTTCCTAACATCCATTTGACTCATTTGAGTCTTCAACTTCCAACTGTGTCCCCTTGTTTCTGTGTCTCATATCTGAAAAATCTTGTCTTTATCCACCTTGTCATTTCCTCGCAGCATTTTATTTGTCGTTATCATGTCACCACTAACCCCTGTCCTCCAGTGTCGTCACGCCGATTTCCCTTAACCTTTCTTCGCTAGACATTCTCCATAGCTCTGGAACTAGTCTTGTTGCAAACCTTTGCACTTTCTCTAATTTCTTGACGTGCTTGACCAGGTGTGGATTCGAAACTGGTGCTGCATACTCCTATATGGGTCTGACGTACACGGTGTAAGGTTTCTTGAACGATTCCTTACTGAGGTATCGGAATGCTATTATCAGGTTTGCCAGGCGTCCAAATGCTGCAGCAGTTATCTTGTTCATGTGTGTCTCAGGAGATGTGTTCGGTATTATACTCACCCAAAGATCTTTTTTCTTGAGTGAGGTTTGCAGTCTTTGGCCACCTAGACTATACTCTGTCTGCGGTCTTCTTCGCCTTTCCCGGATCTGCATGACTTTAAATTTGGCGGGGATAAATTCATGGAGCCAGTTGCTGGACAAGGTTTGTACACTGTCCAGGTCTCTTTGTAGTCCTCCCTGATCCTCATCCGATTTAATTCTCCTCATTAACTTCACATCATCTGCAAACAGGGACACTTCTAAGTGTATCCCTTCCGTCATGTCATTCACTTATACCAAAAAACAGCACAGGTCCTATAACTGACCCCTGTGGAATCCCGCTCGTCACAGGCGCCCACTCTGACACATCGTCACGTACCATGATTCGTTGTTGCCTCCCTGTCAGATATTATCTGATCCATTGTAGTGCATTTCCTGTATTGTGTGCCTGATCCTCTAGCTTTTGCATTAACCTCTTGTGAGGAACTGTGTCGAAGGCCTTCTTGCAGTCCAAGAAAATGCAATCTACACACTTCTGTTACCTTGTCATAAAACTTCAGTAGGTTTGTGACACAGGATTTTCCTTCCCTGAATCTGTGCTGGGTGTCGTTTTAAGCTTTTTCCGTTGTAGGTGCTCCACAACTCTCCTTCTGATAATCTTCTCCATGACTTTGCATACTATACCAGTCAGTGACACAGGTCTGTAGTTTAATGCCTCGTGACTGTCTCCTTTCTTAAAAATTGAGACTGCATTTGCCATCTTCGATAACTCAGGTAGTTTCCCAGTTTCAATGGATGTGTTGAAGATTTTAATTAGTGGCACACACAGCATCTCTGCTCCCTCTCTAATGACTCACAGAGAGATGTTGTCCGGTCACACCGCCTTTGAAGTATCAAGTTCACATAGCAGCTTTTTCACCTCCTCCTCGGTTGTGTGTATTTCATCCAGCACTTGTTGGTATACCTCCCTATTTTGACTTCCTGGAGTCCTTCCTGTGTCCACTGTAAATTCTTCTTTATATATCATGTTGAGCTCCTCACATAATTCTTGGTCGTTTCTTGTGAAATCCCCACCTTCCTTCCTCAGCCCAATTGCATGGTCCTTGACTGTTGTTTTCCTCCTGATGTGGCTATACAGCAGCTTCGGGTCAGACTTGACTTTGGATGCTATGTCATTTTCGTATTGTCGCTCAGCCTCCCTTCTTATTTGTGCATATTTGTTTCTGGCTCTTCGGCTAATCTCTGTATTTTAATGGGTCCTTTGTCTTCTGTACTTTTTCCGTTCTTTAGTGGACATAGTTTTTGCCTCCCTACAGTTTTGAGTGAACCAATGATTTGTTCTGGAATTCCTATTAATTCAGTTTCACTTGGGAACAAATCTCTCCTCTGACTCCTTACATTTTGTTGCCACATACTCCAACATTTCGTTTACTGGTCTTCCTGCTAATTCCCTTTCCCACTGAACGTCTTGCAGGAAGTTCCTCATGCCTGTTTAGTCCCTCTTCTGTAGTTTGGCTTCTCCCATCCTATTCCTGCTACCCTCTTGTAGCTCAGCTGTGTATTCAAAACACAGAACAACATGATCACTAGCTCCAAGGGGCTTTTCATACGTGATATCCTCGATGTCCGAACTACTCATGGTGAATACTAGGTCTAGTCTTGCTGGTTCATTCTCACCTGTGTGTGTGTGTGGGGGGGAGGGTGTATGTGAGTGTAGAGAAGATTTGGCAGTGTGTGTCGGTTCATGACTGTGAAGGCTGGTGTCCCAATTTCAGCCATGAAATCCTCCGGTGCCTGCTGCTCCACCACAGACTGAATCAAAGGCATGAGAACCTACTTTTACTTTGCACAGAAGGCTGTGTAATAGTCATAGACCATTGCTTTCCGGGTCCTCGGTGCGGAAGGTAGCCGACCTTACACGCAAACCCCAATGGACCAAGTACGCTCTTCACACACATAGGGTACTTACATGCAATGCAGTAGCTGTGGGTATACCTGAGAATACCTGTTTGTGAGACACTGGTTACGGTTTATCCTTAGTGAGCTTAACGAGGTGATATAACCGGGCCACTGTGATACGGGTAATCCACGATAATGTCTTATCAAGGTAATGATATCGTCCAGTGTCGCCCACTACTCAAGCGTGACTGACTAGCAACAGTAGGTGCCCACTTGGTGGTTCAAAAAAGGGGAGGGCGGGGGCCCCAGTAACGCCCAGGGTGTTTATTGAAGGACAATATTTAACAAATGGGGATAAATAAGTATACAATATATGATAAAGGGAGTAATGACAGTAGTTTGTTGGACTATGTATTGGAAGGAGTAAGACTGTTCGGTAGACTTCAGGATGTACATGTTTATAGAGGGGCCACAAATATCTCAGATCAGTTTTTAGATGAAGCTACAGTGTGAGTAAAAGGTAGATGGGATACAAGGAGAATGGAAGCAGCAAGTAAGAGAAAAGTTAAGGTTTATAAACTAAAGGAGGAGGCAGTTAGGGTAAGATATAGACAACTATTGGAGGAAATATTGGCTAGTGAGAGTATAGGCAATGGGGTAGGTTTAAAAATGTAGTGATAGAGTGATCAGCAGAAAGTTTTGGTTATTGGAAAGTGGGTGCGGGAATTATAATGGAATGATAATGTGTAGATGAATGGTTTAGAGAACCGACAAGTTGATAAATTAGACACATATGCAACACTTGGGTATCTTTACTGAGGAAACGTTTCGCCACACAGTGGCTTCATCAGTCCAATACAAAGTAGAAAGTTGAAAGGGTGGATAAGGGGGCAATGTGGCAAATGTTGAAAATGTATGGAATAGTTGGCAGGTTACTGAAAGCGATGAAGAGTTTTTTACGAGATAGTGAGGCTCAGGTTAGAGTGTGTAGGAGAGAGGGAGATTATTTCCCAGTAAAAGTAGGCCTTAGAAAAGGACATGTGATGTCACCATGGTTGCTCAATATATTTATAGATTGGGGTGTAAGAGAAGTGAATGCTTATGTGTTGGAAAGAGGTGTGGGGTTAAAAGATAAAGACTCTAAAAAAAGTGGGAGTTGTCACAGTTGCTCTTTGCTGATGACACTGTGCTTTTGGGAGATTCTGAAGAGAACTTGCAGAGGTAGGTGCAAAAGTTTGGTAGGGCATGTAAAAGAAGGAAATTAGGAGTATAAGAAAGAGTAAGGTGATGAGAATAACAAAACAAATTAGGTAACGAAATATTATATATCAGGTAGAAGGGAGAGAAAATGGAGGTGAATGTATTCAAATATTTAAGAGTGAACGTGTCAGCAGATGGGTCTGTGAAAGTTGAGGTGAATCATAGAACTGACGAGGGAAAAAAGGGAGTGGTGCACTGAGGAGTCATTAGAGACAAAGAACATTGTCTATGGAAGTAAAGAGGGGAAAGTACTAGAGTATACTTATACCAATGCTCTTATATGGGTGTGAAGCATGGGTGGTGAATGTTGCAACAAGGAGACTGTTGGAGGCAGTGGAGATGTCATATCTGAGGGCAATGTGTGGTGTGAATATAATGCAGATAATACATAGTTTGGAAATTAGGAGGAGGTGCGGGATTACCAAAACGATTATCCAGCGAGCTGAGGAGGGGTACTTGAGGTGGTTCGGACATGTAGAGAGGATGGAACGATGTAGAATGACTTCGAGAGTGTATAAATCTGTAGTGGAGGGAAGGCGGGGTTGGGATCGGCCTAGAAAAGGTTGGAGTGAGGGGGAAAAGGATGTTTTGTGTGCGATGGGTTTGGACTTCCAGCAAACAGGCATGAACATGTTATATAGGAGCAAATTGAGACAAATGCATTTTAGGACTTAACGTACTGTTGCAGTTTAAGCAAGGTAACATTTATGAAGAGATTCAGGGAAACCAGCAGGCCAGACTTGATTCCTAGAGATGGGAAGTACAGTGCAGGCACTCTGAAGGAGGGGTGTTAATGTTGCAGTTTTATAACTGTTGTATATGCATTCCTCTCGAAAGACATGGATAGAGTGAATGATTGTGAGAGTTTTTCTTTTTCGGGCCATCTTGCCATGGTGGGAGACGGCGGATGTATTAAAAAAAAATAACTTGTGGAACTAGGCTAAACCCTTGTCTAACTCTAAATTAGTGTCAATTAAGTGAAAGTGGTAATTGTGAGTGCAAGTACCCTAAATGATTACTACTTAAATCTACAACTAAAGTTTATGTACAGAACTGACACATCACTGCCCTCTGTACTGTTTTATATTCTGGGTCTCTCTGATACTCTCGCGCCACCACTTCCTTCTTCTTCAGAGTATGGTAAGTAGGGGTCAGCTAACGTAGAGGCACAGGTGTAGTCCCATGCAATCTGCTTCCAGGGTAGTATGATCACTCCATCCTGATGCTTTTGGCTTCTTGAACAGCTGGCGAGACCACATTTCTTTTCACCATATTAAAGGCAATCCTAAAATCTAGGTTGAATAAGGCCTTGTCTTCTGGTAAGTCCCTTATGCAAGCCCTTGCTGCATGAGCTGTTGCTTCACTGCCTTGAAAGAGTCTAAAGCCCAGTTGGTTTGGCTGGAGAAAGCTGGCAGCTTCTGTGTCAATGGTTCTTACTGCTTCTTTAGCAACGAGTCCGTGAAGAATATTACCAACATTGATAGGTCTGATTCCCCAATCCTTCGTTTTCAAAGAACATAATAAGGCTTCGATAATAAATGGTTTATTAATATGTTCAGAAATCTGCCCCGCCATGCAATTGTTGACGAATGATGTCAACTCAGAAAGGAGAATTGATGCAGCTGTGCCAAGCACTGGATTTACCATCTCTTTGATGTGTTGTGGTCTTATTTCACTGTAACCTCCTGCAGATCCAGATGGAAATGGCACTTCACTTTATAAACTTCTGAATCTGGCAAAATTAACTGTCCAGCTTTGGGATTATCACCAGAGTTGTTGTTGGTGACACTGGTCTGCCTGGTTGGGTGCTTGTTTCTTAGTTCTTGAGCTGTGACCTTATCTCTGGGAGCAACTGTGTCGTCACTTGTGATTATTCTCATTGCTCCCACTGTGTTGCCTTCTTTATATTTTTTTTGGCTAACCTGTGCACAAATTTTCTCGTTTTCAGTGGATTTTTTTTTTTTTGGTCTGCCTCGGTGATTCCTGTAATAATGGGGCAGAGGGATACAATTATCTGTTCTTGGGTAGTTGTGCGCTACTTTGATGACTTATATGGTTAGCAATTTGCCGCCTCTTGCAGGAACTGCTAGTCAGACTTGCCAAACATTAGCAGGTTTTGCCATGCTTCTGTCTTCTAAGTTGGGGAACCTTCATTTATTTGCTTTAGAAAGTCTGTGCATTTCGCTTCAGCATATTTACGACCAGCCTTAGGAATATAAGATAGGGTCGTGCTAGCATTGTATATGAATGCCATCAGATCATTGCAACTGAGGAGGTTGGCATTGAAGATTTCACCTGCCTGCGAAGGTGAAGCATATGTGATCCAGCACACCCATTGTGCACCTGGATGAGTCCTTCCCTAATGAGGGCCCAATATTCTCCACACACCTGATATGTGCCTTTTCTCTCCTTGTTAGATGCACTGTTTCACATGACTTTGTGCCTTGCTAGCTGCAACATCCTCTGCCATCCCTCACTCTACCTTGTAAACCTGAGCTGGAAGAAATATGACTAGTGTGGGTGAAGGCACATTCCACGGTTGGTTCATGGTGGAGGAGAAACGAGGTGGAGAAGAGAGTAGTCCGACATGTGGTCCTGCGGCGTCATGGGAGGTTAGGAAGGGAGGGACACGCAGGTCTAGCTGAACTTGTCAGAGATGCCTGTTCTCCGCACTATGCAACACATCACTATACACAAAACGTCACTATACACAACACAAAACTATTCATATTGCACCACTATACACTATACACTGTAGGAAACAAAGTTCACTCCAAAGAAAAAAAATGAAAACAATTACTGAGCTATCAGAAAAAGTTTGCAAGCTATATGTGTGTTCATATATGTGTGTTCATACATGTGTTCATACTTGTGTGTGCAAGGGGGGTTGGTAAGACAGCCATTCTTCTACACCTCTTCTTTCTTCTCCTCACGACCGCCTCCTTCCCTAGGATGACCATTGTGTATCCACGTTCACATGTTCACCCGTCTGGCCGTCTGGCAATGAACACACACACACACACACACACACACACACACACACACACACTCAGGTTGATATATTTACTAAGATGTGCACCTTCATATAATAACTCTATACTGCATGAATATGACAGCATCCTGAGGTAGATCTTTACTAAAGTACTTAACTTTAATCTAGAAGATGGGCAGTGGGACCAAGCTACACTTCCAGTCAGACTATGAGGCATTAGTGTCCGCAAGTCATCACAGATTGCGCTACCTGCTTTCCTGTCCTCATGCGTTGCATCCAGAGGGCTTGTAGCGCGATTCTCCCTGAACATCATAGGGACAAGATTGGAGTCCAGGACCAAAAGTTCACTTACGGAGCAATGATCTGGGATAAACTAATCTGCTTCCCTCAACAACTACAAAGAGTCGCACTGGGATGGCCCAATAGTAGAGAATATAACCTCAACAATGCTTCAGAGTGTGTCAGGGAAGGAGAGAGCCCGCCTCCTGGCAGTGAGAGCTTCTCATGCAAGGGACTTTCTGTTGGCTGTTCCCAACTCCAGCCTTGGCACATGCCTCGACCCACAGACCATCCAAATTGGTGTTGCCCTTCGACTTGCCGCCCCTATTCTCGCCGAACACAGGTGTATTTGTGGCAGTGAAGCAGCAGACCGATTCGGGTACGATGGTCTTGTGTGCTGTAAATCTGAGGGAAAGATTGCAAGACATGTGGAGGTTAACAGCATTATCAAGAGGAGCCTCACAACAGCTGGGTGCCCAGCAGTAAGGGAGCCACCCCAACTATGTAGATCTGATGGCAGCCAAAAGCGTCCAGATGGTATCACCCTTCATGCCTGGACAGTTGGCAAGCAGGTGGTGTGGGACTACACATGTGCATCTACTCTGGCTGATACCTATCTCCAATACACCAGGGAGGAAGGAGGGGCAGCTGCCACCTTCAGGGAGTCCCAAAACTCGAGAAAATATGGAGAACTTGCCCATAATTATATGTTTGTTCCCATAGGCTCGGAGACCCTTGGCTCATGGGGAAAGAGTGCATCTAAGTTCCTCAAAGAGCTGGGCAAAAGACTCAACAGGGTAACTAGGGATCCCAGAGCAGCTAGTTTTCTGTTCCTGCAACTCAGCGCTGCTGTTCAGAGGGGTAATGCATGCTGTAATTTGGGCACACACCCCAGCTCTGAGGAGCTGGATGAGATTTTCGCATTATAATCAGTGACAAACATGTAACAATATGTACTAGACAAATATCTCTCACACCTCGTGTACTGCTGTATATGGCATCCTTATATCAATAATGTATCTCTTAAATCTTATATATATATATATATATATATATATATATATATATATATATATATATATATATATATATATATATATATATATATATATATATATAACCACCCCAACTATGCAGATCTGATGGCAACCAAAAGCGTCAGATGGTATCACCCTTCAAGCCTGGACAGACGGCAAGCAGGTGGTGTGGGACTACACATGTGCATCTACCTTGGCTGATACCTATCTCCAGTACACCAGGGAGGAAGGAGGGGCTGCTGCCACCTTCAGGGAGTCCCAGAAGTCGAGAAAATATGGAGAACTTGCCCATCATTATATGTTTGTTCCCATAGGCTCAGAGACCCTTGGCTCATGGGGAAAGAGTGCATCTAAGTTCCTCAAGGAGCTGGGCAAAAGACTCAACAGGGTAACTAGGGATCCCAGGGCAGCTAGTTTTCTGTTCCAGCGACTCAGCGCTGCTGTTCAGAGGGTAATGCATGCTGTATTCTGGGCACGCGCACCAGCTCGGAAGAGCTGGATGAGATTTTCGCATTATAATCAGTGACAAAGATGTAACAATATGTACTAGACATGTATCTCTCACCTCGTGTACTGTATATATATATATATATATATATATATATATATATATATATATATATATATATATATATATATATATATATGTCGTGCCGATTAGGTAAAACTTGCGATTTTGGCTTAAATAGCAACGCTCACCTTGCCATATAAGAGAAGTGAAAATTTGTGTATGCAATAATTTCGCCAAAATCATTCTGAACATAACGAAAAAAATATATTTCATTGGGTTTGTTTATTATTAAATTAATGTTAACGTATCTAAAATATATTTAGTTGGGTTAGGCTAAATTAAATAAGGTTAGGTAGGTTTTCAAAGTTTCTCTTGGTACAAAATTATAAATTCTTACATTAACATAAATGAAAAATATATATTTAAACGTATAAGAAAAATTTTAGAAAGGACCTAAATTTAGATGAGTTCTTGCTAATTGACCAGTTTTACCTAATCGGCACGACATATATATATATATATATATATATATATATATATATATATATATATATATATATATATATATATATATATATATATATATATATATATATATATATATATATATATATATGTATATAAATACATACATATAGTAGTGTACTTTCTTCCAGAGCTGTCTACTTTTTGAGTGGGTGCTCCGCCTCCCAATTTTTTTTGGAAATAGGGGCTCTGCCTTTTTTGGGGGGACCCCCATTTTTCTTATATACTTTTCTTTTAGCAGCACATCCCCCGCGGCACCCCTCCATTTCCCAGCCGACCTCTACCCCCTAGGGGCCAATGGGGTTTGCCAGATTTTCCTGGAGTGTTGCCAACTTTTCATTTTTCGAATTTTGCGTTTTGTTCGACTCCTTGGATCAAGATTTTGGGGATTTTTCAATTTTTTTGAAGTCACCCTCCCTCTCCTTGGATTAATTTTTACCTCAAATTTTGTTTTTATTTGATTTTTTTATTTACCTCAAATTTTCGGATTTAGTTTGTTTTTCGAAATTTTCAGGGGTTACCCTGAGATCGAACTCCATCTCCCTCTTTTTTCATATTTTTTCGAAGTCTTTCTAGGTTCGTGCTTCAGTTTTAGAGGTTCAAAATTTACTCCAAATCGAATATAGCATCAAATGATGTATTGGGGGACTCCTACGGGGTAGGAGGTGAGCATACAAATGGTAAACACATTTTAGAGGGTATTTTTTTGCTGGTAAACACATATGTATCTCAAGAAGTAGACATACTAGATGAAGTTCTTCCCTACGGGGTCAGAGGTAAGCATACAAATGGTAGACACATTCACTCAAATGGTATATTAACTCAGGATAACTCAATTTTTTTTGTTAGTAAATGGTAAACATAATCAATCAATGGTAGACATTTTCACAATTTCCATTCCCCCCTATGGAGCCAGAGGTAAGTAATACAAAAAGTAGACAATTTCAGTCAATGGTAGACACTTTCAGTCAATGGTAGACAAAATTGGAGAAATCCCCCCTACGGGGTCAGTCAACAAATTGAATCAGGTAAAAGCAGAGGTGGGTGTGAGGTCACAGGTGGTCCCCTATCTGCGTAAGTACACACGTGATAACCACCACGTATTGTGACGTCACAGGTGATCCCTATCTGGGTAAGAGATATGCATACAAAACACAATTGGTAAACAAGATGAATTATTACACAATTTGTTTTTCATTATTTATTTGTTACACATAAGTTTTGGTAATACAACAATACAAAATGTGCATTTTCGCTAGTATAACAAATTTTAGATTTTTCTCAAGTGATTAATGACTCTAACACAAATCACGAACTAAGATTACATACATCATAGTGGGAGGGAACACTCACACCCCATCACTCCTTCCCCAGAATCTCCCCTACACCTCACCCCCATCTCCCCTGCACCTCATCCCCTATCTCTCCCTGCACCTCACTTTTACCGACACACCATGCACCTCGCTCTCCCTCTCTATCCACTATCCACTAACATTTTTTTTATCACTCATAACCCATAACATTTCACATTACCAACTCTTTATTACAAGTCACACACTCTTCCACCATGCTGTACAACCTCTCAACAACTCACAATTTTTCATTCTCATCTTTTTCAACTGTTATAATACCCACAACTCACAACATATAATGCAGTTACCACAACACCCCAACAAAACCCCCAAATCACTTCACAAGTCACAACTCACAACAGATCACAATGACACTAAATTCCAACATCACACATTTATTTTCATTCTCAACTTTTCACTTATAATACCCAAAACACAGTTTTCCATTGATATATCCCCAACACCACAGACACCTAAATGAGATCCTTACCCTCCAGAGAGAGGATTGAGAAACATTCACGAGACACTCAGATGTCCAGAGCTTCGCCCTTAGGTGGTCCTACACAGTCGGCAATTCAACCCCCAATCCTCGTTCTACATGATTCCTAGAGTTTATATCATGCATCCCCTACCACAACTATTGCGCCATGGTACTCTTTCCAGTTTATCATTCCAATAGGTCACAACGCATGTTTTAACATCAAAGATAGATTTTCGATAAGAAATTGTGAGGTCACCCTGTGACCTCTGTTGATCTACATCACCCATAAATAATTAAAAAAAATAGCAAGAAATAACTGATTTGAACACTAACTCTTAATCTCAAGCAGGCAAAACAAATTACTCAAAAACAGAGCAATACGTAATAATATTTTGCTTAAAAAATTACACTAAGAGTAAATTTGTTCAAAAAAATTTCAATAATATGAATAAAAATGATACAAGATCCAGAACTGGAAATTCAACACTTACAGAACTGCAGGAAACACAGATAAAACATCAAGACTTTACTCACTACAACACTTACAGAACTGCAGGAAACAGGTCGTTCACCATGCCCAGCCCTTCTAGGGCAGGGTAGGTGCCAAGGCTGGAGCTTGCTACCATCTGCAGCTCTTAAGCCTGCTCTTCCCGTTAGGGAAGGTGGCAGACCACAGGGGCCTAGCATCTATCTACCTCCATGCCTCGTGCTGGTGGGGAATGTGGCTAGGCCTGGGGCCAGTTGGTCCTGCCGATGAGAGGTATCCCCTCCCATGGGAGACATAGGTCTCTGACACTCCCACGCCAGGGAGCCGGAGCCGGGTCGCCATCTGGTAAAGACCCGGGCCGGGAGAATTCCCAGTGAATCAACACCTCCTCCTCCTCCTCCTGCAGGAAACACAGATAAAACATCAAGAGTTCACTCACTACACTTATTGTATAAACGGTCTTGGCTATGGTCATGCTTTGAAAAAAAACAAAAATTCTTGCTTGGCACACAGGATATGGTACTACAGTCTGCAAAATTTCAAACAAATGGGACACTGCATATATAAAATATATTTAACACAAAATAATGGTACACACATAATGAAAATGATAATTTTAGCAAACTGGAGAAAGAGTAGTGAATGAATCAACACAAAATTAGCAGGAAAACACAGGAAAATACAGTGAAAATAAGTTGAGACATAAGAAAATATAAGACATAATAATGAATTAAGGTAGATTGCACAACACTTAAAGACACAGAAGATAACAAAAATAAACAGTTCACAAGGAGTGAAAGACAGAGAAATTAAAAAAAATACTGTGCACAATCGACAAACAATAAATGTGTACAAGATAAAATATTAGTTACTTCAAGTTGGAGAGAATGGGAAACGATGACACATACAAAAACAAAAAAAAAAAATGAGCAATAACACGACATTGCAAAATATTTACAGATCGAAGATCGACGAGACACATGGAACACACTGAAGAAAAGAACAAAAATTTTACACTAGGATACAAGTCTCTAACAACAAAATAATCACTGTAGAGTAGTAGACTTTTCGGCTGAGCTCCTCAAAATGGCGGCAGTCACACCTAGGTGTGAAATTGAGGTGTGAAAATTTTCACACCTATGTGTTAATGACCCTCCTGCCCCGCCCCGCGCCGCCTCACGCCCCCAAACACAACCCCCTCGCCCCTGCCCACGCTCCCTCCCGCCTGTGCCCCCTCCAGCCCCCACGTCCCCCGCCCGCCCCCCACGCCGTCCCCACGCCCCACTTCCGGTCCCGCTTTCTGACCCCTCCATCCGGCCGCCCCCCTTTTATATTTTGAATTTTCATTTTTTTTTTCGAATATTTCATTTTTTCTCGAATATTTCATTTTTGAAGGTCCCCCCCTATGAGGGGTAAACATTAAAAAAAAAATTGAGTTGTACTTACTTTTTCCAAAATTTTGAATTTTCCCTTTACCTCTCCATCTCATTGGATCAAGATTGTGCCTCAATTTTTCCAAATTTTTGGTCTGGTGGCTAAAGCTCTCGCTTCACACGGCGAGGGCCTGGGTTCGATTCCCAGCCAGGGCAGAAACATTGGGCGTGTTTTTTTACACCTGTTGTCTATGTTCCCCATCAGTAAAATGGGTACCTGGGTGTTAGTCGACTGGTGTGGGTCGCATCCTAGGACACTGACCTAATCTGCCCGAAATGCTCAGCATAACAAGGGACTTTCTATATAGTAGTATGTCACTGATGTCAGCTAGGCCTGTATACCATGTACATGTACTTGTAGTAAATAAAAATATTATCTCCTCGATTTTCATGAATAATACGAAATTTCCTCGGATCAAGATTTACAGGATTGCCAGATTTTCATTTATTTTTTAATTTTACCATATTTTACGAATTTTAGAGGGATTTCCTTGCATCGAGATTTAATCCAAGGTAGACATATCACCAATTGGTGGACATAGTCGACGAATATACTTTAGGGAATGTAACCATACCTGACTAGGTTGGAGCATTGACTTGGACCTGCCTCGCATGGGCCAGTAGGTCTCCTCTAAGGGAGTACAACAGGTTGAATCAAGAGTGGTGTGACGTCATTATTTCCTCTCTTTAAGTTAAATAAACTTAGGAAAGTGAGGTATGACGTCACGAGTGACCACCAAAGACATGCGTGCATCCTAAACCTTCCCCACCGCCTCCCCAGCACTTCACTCATCCCTCACTCATAACCCACAACATTTCACATTACCATCTCTTAATTACAAGTCACAATACACACTATTGCACCATGCTGTACAAGTCTCCCAACAACACATGTGTCTCAAATGGTAAACACCTTCTCAACCTTTTTTTCAGATGTTATATTACCCACAACTCACAATTTTTTTTCCCGTTTACTAATTCATCAAAAAAGTCACACACTATCTCCACTCAATTTCACTTGTCTGAGTAATACAACTCAACATATAACACATTTTATCTCAACCCACTTTACCCACAATTCACAATTTTTTCGCTAATACAACAAATTTTCAGACGTTTTAATATCCACTAACATTTTTTCACTCATAACCCCCATCCAAGGTATTGGGAGTTTCTCCACCATGTGTTTTCGCACACACAAGGTACTGACGCCGACCACAACACCTGGATCTCCAGACGGCGGCAAGCTCATCTCACTCATAACCCACACATGCATACACACACACACACACACACAAGATCCCAGATCACACATTTTTACACATTCCCCCAAAACACCATTGAACACCACCAAAACACCACTGAATACTCCCAAAACACCCCTGAATACTCCCAAAACACCACTGAATACTCCCAAAACACCACTGAATACTACCAAAAACACCATTTTGTATTTTCATTAATATTTACGCAAAATCCACATTATTGCATTAAAATTCACTCACAAAAAAAAAAAACACGTTCTCGACACTTAATGAACATACCTCATCCCAAGCCCCCAACATCTACCACAAACACCCACAACACTTACAACTTATAACCTTTTATTCACACTTAATTTCACTTTCCCCAATAATACCCTCATCACCCACAATTTTTTCCCGTTTTTACTAATTCATCCAAAAAAATCACGTACTCTAATGCGTCATGCTATATAAGTCCCACAACAACAACAACAACAACACACACACACACACACACACACACACACACACCTGCATCTCAAGACAGCTGCTAGCGAGGAGGTGTGAGTTCACTCTGTGATCTTACTACCACCAACTCTTAATGGAACTTGGGTTAGAGATTGAAAAG
This sequence comes from Cherax destructor, assembly GCA_009830355.1. Taxonomy (NCBI): domain Eukaryota; kingdom Metazoa; phylum Arthropoda; class Malacostraca; order Decapoda; family Parastacidae; genus Cherax; species Cherax destructor. The sequence continues at coordinate 54,235 of WNWK01012883.1, forward strand.
GTGCATGCAGTATATGAATATACTCAATCAAAATTTTTAGAACCCTTCATAACAACTAATATCGGGCAGAGAACAGCCACTCAATGTCCCATCAAGTCAAAAGCATTCAAATTAACCAATAATGCCATATATGGCAAATCATTACTTAACATTACATTATTTTAGTTTGAAATGTAAGGATTTGTATACTGAATTAAAAAGAGAACCTTTGTTAGGATACATGGATTTTTCAAATTTCACTCCTGATCATCCCTTGTATGATAATAGTAGGATAGGAGAGCTAGGTTTATTGAAATCTGAAATGTGTGATTATAATATTAGTGAATTAGTAGCTTTGAAAGCTAAAATGTACTCTGTAAAGATTGCTGGAAGATCAAATACTGTCAGCAGAGCCAAGGGTATTCCATCCCATTTACGCCATTATTAACTCATGCAAGATATAAGAATGTTTTAAGAAATGTAGATGAGGAATTATTTACTTGTAACGTAAAAGGTGAAATATGTAAAGTAAAGATTAAAAATAGAGGCTTGTCAGCCTTTGATGATAAACGGTATCACTTGGATACCAAGAAATCCTTGGCTTATGGACACCCTGATATTCCACCATCTAGGAGCATAGAGTGATCTCACAATGAATGTTTCCCTATGTTGATTATGAGGGATGTATCTTTTTAATCTGTTTCCTGAAAACATGGAAAATGTATATAAATTGTTGAACTGAAGATCCGTATGAGGGCTTTTTATTGTATTACCAGAAATTTGTAAAATGTATTGTATAATAAATAAAATGAAGAAAAAAATATTGAGTATTAGTGTTATTCTGTGCTGTTCAATCCTGTTTTACTGTCATGAATTAACTTGTTGACGGGTAGTGAGGTCGTACACCAGTGACATCATACCTCTCTTGTACTCCTGTAGGGGAGACCATGCCTCATTTTGAATGCTTACCCCCATAGGGGGGACCTCAAAACTTGTTCCAAGGAGATGGAGACTAAAATATTTTCGTTCTTTTCATTGAAATCGAGAAAATTTAAAATTAAAAAAATAAATGAAAATCAAGGTAAATCTTGATCCAAGGACATGGAGAGGTAAAGGGAAAATTCGAATTTTTTGGAAAAAGTAGGTAAAACTCAAAAATGTTTACACCTCATAGGGGGAGACCTTCAAAAATTGAAAATTCGAAGAAAAATATGAAACTCGAAAACAAAATCGAAAAGAAATTGAAAATTCGGGGGGTGGGGACCGGAAGTGGGGGGTGGGGCGACCGTAAGTGGGGGAGGGGGACGGTTGGCTGGTGGGGCGGCGCAGGGCGGCTCAGGGCTGGGTGGGAGGGTCATTAGCACATAGGTGTGAAAATTTTCACACATAGGTGTGACCACAGCCATTTTGAGGAGCTCAGCCGAAAAGTCTACTACTATGTAGATGTAGGAAATATCTCTACACAAGGAAATGTCTCTATAACGGACTTGAATGAAGGTCTGAAGCAATATCAGGTGGAGGATCACGCAGAATCTCAATGAAAATAGCACAAACCAGAGGACCTACACACCTAGGCTTTCTATAGGTGTTGCTCAGTTGAAATGTATCTCTTGACCCTGTGTGCAGGCAGTAAAATAAGGATTATGGAACCTGATAAATTTGTATATGAATGGCACACGTGGTTGCTAGCATCAGGCTTCGTGTGAGTTGGTAGGTTGGCTGGGTGAGCTGGCGTTCCGCATGTGTGTCTGGCTGGCAGTAAGAATTCACGTGGTAAGAAGCCTGGGTGGCTTAATTAGCCACAATTGTACTACAGGGATGGTGATTATCACACTGACCAGCGTTTTACTGGTAGCACAGACAGGGCCGGATTTATAAGGAGGCAAAGAAGGCAAATGCACCAGGCTTCCCTACCAGAGGGGCCCCCCAATGAAGGACTTCCTTTATAACAAAAATTAATTATAAACAAATTGTTTAATTAATAAAAGGAATTACAAATAAAGTGTGGGGGAGGCATCAGAAAATAGAAAAAAAGGGTCCCCCATATCCCCTCTCCCTTTGAATAACTTGACTTAACTATCTCTGGTCAGTGTGAGTTTAGAGGTAAATGACGAGACCATGAGGTCAGAGGTGACCAGGTTGTGCATGCGTGTGTGTGTGTGTGTGTGTGTGTGTGTGTGTGTGTGTCTGTGCCTTTGTGTGTGCGAGGTAGCTATTGTGAGTATGACTTTGATTGGCTATTTTGACCTCAGAAGGGCTATTTCTGGTTAGTGTCAGTGTAGAGGTCAATAACCAACTAGTCAATTAGTGCTAGGCAATGGTGTGTCTGTGTTTTACATGTGTGTTGTTAACAAAGGCTTGCGATATATCATCGATTTGCAATTACATCTTACACTGTTACACAAGCAATTTATATATATATATATATATATATATACAGTGGTCCCCCGGTTTTACGATATTTTTCATTCCAGAATGCTGTTCAAGTGCCATTACCAAACAATTTATCTCCTTAAAAATGTTGTAAAATAGACTAGTCCTTTTGAACCCCCCAAAAATTTCACCCACAAAAAACATTTAAAAAAAAAAACTTACATAAAAAGGGGGAGTTTGGGGGCCATCGTAAAACCGGGGGACCACTGTTTTATATATATATATATATATAGTAATTTGTTGGATTATGTTTTTGGGGGGTAAAAGGTTGTTTATTGGCTTCAGGATGTACATGTTTATAGAGGGCCGGATATATCAGATCATTATTTGGTAGTAACTACAGTTAGAGTAAAAGGGAGATGGGACAAAAAAAAAATGGCAACAGCAAGTAAAAAAGGTAAAAATGTATAAAAATAAGGGAGGAGGAAGTTAGGGTGAGAAAAAGCAACTATTGGAAAAGGTGGGGTAGTGCAAGTAGGAAATAGTGGGGGGGTTGGGGAGTTGGGATAGTTTTAAAAAAGATATTAGCATGTGGGGCAGAAGTTTGTGGCTATAGGAGGGGGGGTGCAAAGGAAAAAGGAGTGAGTGGTGGAATGAAAAGTAAAAGGGGGGGGATAAAAAAAGAAAGGGAGCTTATGAGAGGTTTTAAAAAAAGAAGTGTTAATAGAAGGAAACAGAGTATATGGGAGTAAAAAAAAGGTGAAGAGAGTGGTGAAGGTGCAAAAAAAAAGCGGATGAAAGAATGGGGAAGGGTCTGTCAAGAAATTTTTCGAAAACAAAAAAAACATTTTTAGTGAGATAAACAAGGTAAGAAAGCCTAGGGAACGAATGGATTTGTCAGTTAAAAACAGAGTAGGGGGGTGTGTAGATGGGGGGCTGGAGGTATTGGGTAGATGGCGGGAATATTTTGGGGAAATTTTAAATGTCGGTAAAAAAAGGGGGGCGGGGTTTTTATGTACTGGCCAGGGAGGGACAACATCGTTTAGGAGTGAAGAAGAGCA
>WNWK01012884.1:0-57646 GCA_009830355.1 Cherax destructor
ATGCTGAGATTATACCTCAATTTTTTTAGGAAATGGTCAATAGTTTTCAAAGTTCTTAGATAAAATACTAACTTTAATGCCCAAATGAAGAAACAACTATATACATAGATATTTTAAAAAAAAGTGTTCCTATGTACATTTTAAAAATCATTCATACGAAAAAAAACAGACCTCGAGAATATTTATTAGGGGGAGAAAATTTACATGGGTAACATAGGACAGGGAAAAAATTAATAGGTTTAAAAAAAATGGAATTGCGCTCTCTCTCTCTCTCTCTCTCTCTCTCTCTCCCCCCCACACACACACCAGGAGCTGTGACTCGCCCCTGCAACCACAACTAGGTGAGTACACACACACACACACACACACACACACACACACAATCAACAAGCATACACAGTGAATAGACAAAAAAAAAAATATTTGAGCACTTTAAGGGGAATGCATACAGGGGGAAAAACCAGAATGTGTTTATCGATGATAAATCTTACCCCCAATTCTTCGTTTCAAGACAGAATCAGAAAAAAGGGAAAAAATTGGGTGACTGTACACCCTCGACTGCAAGACAGCAAGACTGCAAGACAGCATTTGACAGCACCACGCAGAAGGTTGCTATACAAACTGGACGAGTAAGCTGGAGTAGCAGGGAAATTAAGGCAGAAATACTTAATGTCTTCTGTAAAGGTGTCGAAGTGGGCACCTGAGTCCCTCAAGGATCAGTGCTTGGACACATTCTGTTGTTGATGTTATATAATAACCTGCAAAGGGAAACTGAAGACTACGTATCACTGATTGCAAACAATGTGAAATTAATGAGAAACATAACCACCCCAAGATGATTTGGATATGTTGCGAGAGTAGTCAGAGAGTAGCTAGTATAATTCAGTCATAGAAAGTAAAGTCATGAGGAGAGAGAGAGTGAGAAGACCAGACACTGAAACTAACCTGTGAGGTGTGGCACTACTGGCAACGTGTTAGGAGAAACATCTGCAAATAAATATCACAAAAGAATCACTTGTCAGTCACCTTCACAACAGAATCACTCGTCAGTCACCATCACAACAGAAACACTCGTCAGTCACCATCATAACAGAATCACTCGTCAGTCACCATCACAACAGAATCACTCGTCAGTCACCTTCACAACAGAAAGAATCACTCGTCAGTCACCATCACAACAGAATCACTTGTCAGTCACCATCACAACAGAAACACTCGTCAGTCACCATCATAACAGAATCACTCGTCAGTCACCATCACAACAGAATCACTCGTCAGTCACCATCACAACAGAAACACTCGTCAGTCACCATCATAACAGAATCACTCGTCAGTCACCATCACAACAGAATCACTCGTCAGTCACCTTCACAACAGAAAGAATCACTCGTCAGTCACCATCACAACAGAATCACTTGTCATCACCCTCACAACAGAAAGAATCCCTTGTCAATTATAAAACTCAGGGAATATGCTTCAGTAGTTAACCTAAGAACAGATTTAAAAAAAATTGAAAAGGATTCATTTCATCGAGACGAAGAAGTGGTAGAGGCAAACACCATACACAGCTTTAGGTGTATGATGGAGCGATGGAGGACAGAAATCAGTAACTTCAGCGAAAAGAGCAAAGAGCTAAGAGCTACGGCTAGGCTAGAACCCTGTAAAGAATTGGATGAATGCAAATAAAGGAAGCAACAAGAAGCAAGACACAGTGGAAGCAACAAGAAGCAAGGCACAGGAAGCAACAAGCAAGGCACAGGAAGCAACAAGAAGCAAGACAGTGGAAGCAACAAGAAGCAAGACACAGTGGAAGCAACAAGAAGCAAGGCACAGAGGAAGCAACAAGAAGCAAGACAGTGGAAGCAACAAGAAGCAAGGCACAGGAAGCAACAAACAAGGCACAGGAAGCAACAAGTAGCAAGACAGTGGAAGCAACAAGAAGCAAGGGACAGAGGAAGCAACAAGAAGCAAGACACAGTGGAAGCAACAAGAAGCAAGGCACACAGGAAGTAACAAGAAGCAAGACACAGTGGAAGCAACAAGAAGCAAGACACACAGGAAGTAACAAGAAGCAAGACACAGTGGAAGCAACAAGAAGCAAGGCACACAGGAAGTAACAAGAAGCAAGACACAGAGGAAGCAACAAGAAGCAAGACACAGTGGAAGCAACAAGAAGCAAGGCACACAGGAAGTAACAAGAAGCAAGACACAGTGGAAGCAACAAGAAGCAAGGCACACAGGAAGTAACAAGAAGCAAGACACACAGGAAGCAACAAGAAGCAAGACACAGTGGAAGCAACAAGAAGCAAGGCACACAGGAAGTAACAAAAGCAAGACACAGTGGAAGCAACAAGAAACAAGACACAGTGGAAGCAACAAGAAGCAAGGCACACAGGAGTAACAAGAAGCAAGACACAGAGGAAGCAACAAGAAGCAAGACACAGTGGAAGCAACAAGAAACAAGACACAGACAGAGAAGTTCTGTGTTTCAGGGTAAACTTTGAAGTAATCTGAGGCAGTAGTGAGTTAGTGTGCGCCTCGGCCTCGCCAGAGGATCAGAATAAATCTCATCAATGTAAGAATAAATTACATCAACGCCGACTCATCATAGTCAGGCATTCCCCTCGCCTCTTCCCTCGTTATTGGTCCCTCCCCTCCCTTCGTTATAAGTCTCTCCCCTCCCTTAGTTATAGATCCCTCCCCTCCCTTCGTTATACGTCTCTCCCCTCCCTTCGTTATAGGTCCCTCCCCTTCCTTCGTTATAGGTCCCTCCCCTTCCTTCGTTATACGTTTCTCCCATCCCTTCGTTATACGTCTCTCCCCTCCCTTCGTTGTAGATCCTTTTCCTCCCTTCGTTATGGGCCCTGTTCCTTCCCTCGTTATAGGTCTCTTCCCTCCCCTCGTTGAAAGTCCCTTCACTCCCTTCGCTATAGGCCCCGCCCCTCCCCTCGTTATAGATCCCGTCTCTCTCTTAGTACACTCACTATACCACTGCTTTTTACTGGGAGTATTTTGCACCGTCTAACGTGCCTCTTGCTGCTTTGGTAGGGAGTGATTTCACTGTGCAGATCTGGATCGAACCCCTTCACGTCCCTTCTCGTCTCTGTGTCCCCTGCACCCTCACTTACCCTCACTCGCTCTTAGCCCATCCCCTTTCCCACCTTTTTCCCCTTTCCTCCTTCCCCCGCCATTTCCTCGTCCCCAAAACGAAGATTTGAGCTCAGCTAAGAATCACATTTGCCGACTGCCATATTATCGGAATTTCAGGCTTACTGGCAAGACTGAACATGCAAATTAGAGAAGGTTTAAGCGTGCCAAGCATGGGTGAGAGAGTCGGGGAAGGCATGGGGGAATTTGGGGAGGCATGGGTGAGTCAGGGGAGGCATGGGTGAGTCGGGGGAGGCATGGGTGAGTCGGGGGAGGCATGGGTGAATCTGGGGAGGCATGGGTGAGTCGGGGAAGGCATGGATGAATCTTGGGAGGCATGGGTGAGTCGGGGCATTCATAGGTAAGTCAGGGAAGGCATGGATGGATCGGGGACGCATAGATGAATCAGGGGAGGCTTGGGTGAGTGGGGGATGCATAGGTGAATCAGGGGATGTAATGGTGAATCGGGGGAACGCATAGGTGAGTCCGGTGAGACTCATGGGTGAATCAGGAGGGGAGATACATGGGTAAGGGGGTAGACGCTATTTGGGTTATCACGGTTGCTGCCATCAACCGTCCACCCACTGTGCAACGACAACAACAGAGTTGAGTAGGCTCTCTTAGTCTTGAGAATTTCTCTATCATCCTGATAAATCAACCCATTGAATCATACACTCTTATCAACCTCAGTCAATGATTCTTGAGAGAGAGAGAGAGAGAGAGAGAGAGAGAGAGAGAGAGAGAGAGAGGAGAGAGAGAGAGCGAGAGAGAGAGAGAGAGAGGGGGGCAGCAGAGAGAGAAAAGAGAGAGAGAGAGAGAGAAAAGATCAGAGGAGAGAGAGAGAGAGAAGAGAGGAGAGAGAGAGAGAGAGAGAGAGAGAGAGAGAGGAGAGAGAGAGAGAGAGAGAGAGAGAGAGAGAGAGAGAAAAGAGAGAGAGAGAGAGAGAGAGAGAGAGAGAGAGAGAGAGAGAGAGAGAGAGAGGGGGGAGAGAGAGCTCCCTCTCACTGCTCCCTGTCAATGACAACAATACTCAAGAAGGAATACCAAGCAGAACGGGTATCGTCCCTCTTTCAGAGGCGGGTTAAAAGCGGAATCTGAAAGCCGAAGGATTCTCCTTTTTCTCTCATCTTGAGATATACGACCACGACACCGTGTCTTGAGACAGGACCACGACACAGTGTCTTGAGACAGGACCACGACACGTGTCTTGAGACAGGACCACGACACAGTGTCTTGAGACAGGACCACGACACAGTGTCTTGAGACAGGACCACGACACAGTGTCTTGAGACAGGACCACGACACAGTGTCTTGAGACAGGACCATGACACAGTGTCTTGAGACAGGACCACGACACAGTGTCTTGAGACAGGACCACGACACAGTGTCTTGACAGGACCATGACACAGTGTCTTGAGACAGGACCACGACACAGTGTCTTGAGACAGGACCACGACACAGTGTCTTGAGACAGGACCACGACACCGTGTCTTGAGACAGGACCACGACACAGTGTCTTGAGACAGGACCACGACACAGTGTCTTGAGACAGGACCACGACACAGTGTCTTGAGACAGGACCACGACACCGTGTCTTGAGACAGGACCACGACACCGTGTCTTGAGACAGGACCACGACACCGTGTCTTGAGACAGGACCACGACACCGTGTCTTGAGACAGGACCACGACACCGTGTCTTGGACAGGACCATAACACCGTGTCTTGAGACAGGACCACGACACAGTGTCTTGAGACAGGACCACGACACAGTGTCTTGAGACAGGACCACGACACCGTGTCTTGGACAGGACCATGACACCGTGTCTTGAGACAGGACCACGACACCGTGTCTTGGACAGGACAATGACCGGTACCGTGTCTTGAGACAGGACCACGACACCGTGTCTTGAGACAGGACCGCGACACCATGTTTTGAGACAAGACTTAGAAATAAGGGCAGGGACGTCACGGTGCCAGCGATAAAATCTGCCCGTGTGTGAAATTGCGGTGTCTACCGTGGCAAGCCATGAAGGTTTTGGGTGGTTGAGGCGGTCTGGATGACTGGGAGGTTTGGTTGACTGGAAGGTTTGGGTGATTGAGGCGGTCTGGATGACTGGGAGGTTTAGATGACTGGAAGGTTTGGATGACTGGGAGGGTTGGGTGACTGGAGGTCTGGATGTGTAAGGTTTTTTACTTGTGTATCAAACAATGGCTGGAGTTAGATAGATAGATACATAGATAGATAGATAGATAGATAGATAGATAGATAGATAGAGATAGAGAGAGAGAGAGAGAGAGAGAGAGAGAGAGAGAGAGAGAGAGAGAGAAAAACTCAACTACTAATAGTGTCCGGATCACAGAAGACAAAGAAGATGCTATGGGAGACTATTTTAAACCAGTCTTCAATATGGTTCTTAACGGGGTTGCAGCAACTGAAACACAATTTACTCTGTCAAACAATAAATACATTACTTAACATGGACGAAGTTCGTACATAAGAGAAAAAAAATGAAAGTCGAATAATTCCCCTAGGAACTCGATAACATATCTGCTTAAGAGTCATTTAAAAGGCTGCAAACAGCAGTTTAGAGAAACCTTTTCCATTAATTACCGAGGTAGCATTGCTTGAATATTCTTAAAAAACAGGAGCGATCACTAACCTCAATGTGTCATTAATTTTGTTCTAGTATCAGGGAGCTTCCCTTACCTCGAGCAACACACACTAAGGACAGGGAGCTTCCCTTACCTCGAGCAACACACACTAAGGACAGGGAGCTTCCCTTACCTCGAGCAACACACACTAAGGACAGGGAGCTTCCCTTACCTCGAGCAACACACATTACGGACAGGGAGCTTCCCTTACGTCGAGCAACAAACATTAAGGACAGGGAGCTTCCCTTACCTCGAGCAACACACATTAAGGACAGGGAGCTTCCCTTACCTCGAGCAACAAACATTAAGGACAGGGAGCTTCCCTTACCTCGAGCAACACACACTAAGGACAGGGAGCTTCCCTTACCTCGAGCAACACACACTAAGGACAGGGAGCTTCCCTTACCTCGAGCAACACACATTAAGGACAGGGAGCTTCCCTTACGTCGAGCAACAAACATTAAGGACAGGGAGCTTCCTTACCTCGAGCAACAAACATTAAGGACAGGAGCTTCCTTACGTCGAGCAACAACATTAAGGACAGGGAGCTTCCCTTACCTCGAGCAACAAACATTAAGGACAGGAGCTTCCCTTACCTCGAGCAACAAACATTAAGGACAGGGAGCTTCCCTTACCTCGAGCAACACACACTAAGGACAGGGAGCTTCCCTTACGTCGAGCAACAAACATTAAGGACAGGGAGCTTCCCTTACCTCGAGCAACACACACTAAGGACAGGGAGCTTCCCTTACGTCGAGCAACAAACATTAAGGACAGGAGCTTCCTTACCTCGAGCAACACACACTAAGGACAGGAGCTTCCCTTACCTCGAGCAACACACACTAAGGACAGGAGCTCTCCTCACACAACATCGAGCAAGCAACACATAAGGACAGGGAGCTTCCCTTACCTCGAGCAACACACACTAAGGACAGGGAGCTTCCCTTACCTCGAGCAACACACATTAAGGACAGGGAGCTTCCCTTACGTCGAGCAACAAACATTAAGGACAGGGAGCTTCCCTTACCTCGAGCAACAAACATTAAGGACAGGGAGCTTCCCTTACGTCGAGCAACACACATTAAGGACAGGGAGCTTCCCTTACCTCGAGCAACAAACATTAAGGACAGGGAGCTTCCCTTACCTCGAGCAACAAACATTAAGGACAGGGAGCTTCCCTTACCTCGAGCAACACACACTAAGGACAGGGAGCTTCCCTTACCTCGAGCAACACACATTACGGACAGGGAGCTTCCCTTACGTCGAGCAACAAACATTAAGGACAGGGAGCTTCCCTTACCTCGAGCAACAAACATTAAGGACAGGGAGCTCCCCTTACCTCGAGCAACACACACTAAGGACAGGGAGCTTCCATTACCTCGAGCAACACACATTAAGGATCCACAACCGGGAGCAGGAAATCTCTGGAAACCCATCAAAGGTACAGGTGTCGGATTTCCTCTCATATTTGAAATAATATACAACGATATACATTAGGATACAATATACATAAAACTTCCATTAGGCCTATTCCGCAAAAGATATTGAGGGTGAAGCTAGAAAGTTGGTAATGGGATTAGAAAGGTAGAGGCGGAAAAGGGGGAAAGAGGCTTTTGCTGCACTTCAGAAAAACGTAATCAGTTACCAACCTCCACACGTCATAGTCCTGTTGACACTCACATCAGCGTCTTCAACTCACCTGTGGAAACCAAAGAACACTCATTAGTTGCCTTTCAATACACAAGTAAATACTAAATCCTCACAAAACAGCAGTAAATACCTGAATATTAATGAAATTTTTAACCAGTAACACTGGCATTCTCTACACCTTATTAACATTATCCCCTCTACAATAAACACCATTAAATTAAAAATCCTTTATAAATATATTCCTCAGGAAACAGCTAAAAAAAGACCGTGTCCCTACCTATCTTCCTACTAACAAACCTGTGACCTTAAGATGCAAAATCTTTGCAGTTCACTAAGATGACACTAATTATTTCTGGCTACAATACAGATTTATCACTTGTAGTGTAGAATTACTTTCCATATGAGAGTTTAAAACTACAGTGTAATCCACAATTACATACAACAGGGGGAAGGGTGAAGTTATACACTCATTTTCTTAACTTTATTTATTAATTAAGACACAACAATATAGTTATCATACACCTCTTAGTCATGGATGAGAGAACATAATGCCAAGTCAGGCACTCGTGAACCACACAGCTTGCTGCAGAACATAATGCCAAGTCAGGCACTCGTGAACCACACAGCTTGCTGCAGAACATAATGCCAAGTCAGGCACTCGTGAACCACACAGCTTGCTGCAGAACATAATGCCAAGTCAGGCACTCGTGAACCACACAGCTTGCTGCAGTACTTGCAATGTTTTCATGACGGCAATCCGACAATAACCCGTGTGGTGGCATTTTTCACCATCTCCTGACCCACACTAGGGTAGCAGGGGGGGAAACGGTTCTTTCCTCCAGTAGGGGGTCAGGAGCTGATGGAAAATTCCACCACAACCCGACTGGTCACAAAACGAACTACTGAAGGACTTAATGAGTGGGGGAATATGAGCTGAAAAAAGGATGGTGCTGCCTTCTTCCAAGCCTTTATATACCCTTGTCTCCACTCTAGGTCTATTACAGTAGCTCTACTACCCCTTACCTCAGAGAGGATCAATCATATCTACTCCAGCTAATATTTACCTCACGGTGACCTCATTTCAGAACAGCAGTCACATAGTCCTAGACCCCGTCTTTCCTTTCTTCTCGACCACCTCCATGACCTGACCACCTGTCATCCATCCAGATATATATGCCTCTGATATACGTTTAATGAGTTTCGCGAGTTTTGCCACTCCCGCATCCCGGCCCAGGGTCAGGCTTGTCTCCCGCATCCCGGCCCAGGGTCAGGTTTGTCTTCCGCATCCCGGCCCAGGGTCAGGTTTGTCTTCCGCATCCCGGCCCAGGGTAAGGCTTGTCTCCCACATCCCGGCCCAGGGTCAGTCTTGTCTTCCGCATCCCGGCCCAGGGTAAGGCTTGTCTTCCGCATCCCGGCCCAGGGTCAGGCTTGTCTTCCGCATCCCGTCCCAGGGTCAGGCTTGTCTTCCGCATCCCGGCCCACGGTCAGGTTTGTCTTCCGCATCCCGGCCCAGGGTAAGGCTTGTCTTCCGCATCCCGGCCCAGGGTCAGTCTTGTCTTCCGCATCCCGGCCCAGGGTCAGGCTTGTCTTCCGTATCCCGGCACAGGGTCAGTCTTCTCTGAACAGTTAAGACTGTTGTTCTCTGCATCTCGCAAACCCACATATACATCACAACATTAATTAATGATAAAAGTGTAGAGAAAATTCTTCAGAAAGACGATTTCAGCCCTCTTAGCCCCCTTCAGCCCCCAGAGGGACTCAGCCCTCCAGAGGAGCTGATAGCCTCTCTAGCTTCCGCATGATCAGTAATTGAATCCATATGTGGCTACCAGCATGTACCAGATCGTAGTCATCACCTCCTATTGCACAACAGTGTTCATTGCAATATGAGAGACAGTGAAATGAGAAAAAGGACTTTTTTTTTTTTTACTTAGCAGGAAACTTACATGAAAACCCTGCATCACTTTAATCGCAATGTGGAACAATAATGAACTGTCGTCGATAGATAGATACCAGGATATCTATCATTTGTAATAAACACTGTGACGACGTCAAGCAAGTAGGGAAATCATGCTGAAGTCGGCTTTAAGAACCGGAAGGGTAAACGAACAAAGAACACTAGTGATCCGCGCGTTTTTGTTCCTCGTTTGGTGACAGTCTCTACAATGACACAGTGAAGTGGGACAGGTCTTCCTGTTGTGAAATACCGTGAAACAACAACTAATCTTGATCCTTGTGTAATGTAACAGTGTGTGTTGCGAACAATCTTGAGAGACAGTCAGTGCAACCATGAGACACTACCACGTCAATCAAGACAACGATATCGGGTTAATTTTCCCTGCCACAAGCCAGGAAAAAACTTGCTGGTCCGATACAAATACCCAGGCAAGACTATACAGTTATGCACCTAATTAGGTCGGCTGCAGCAGATAGCTAGGTCGTATCGTGTCTAGATTTACCAATACAACCCGGGCCATTGAGCCCAAAGAAGTAAGTTTTTCATTCAGCATTACGTTAAAGTGAAATGATGAAATATACGCTCCTTTGGGGGCAATTATGTACGTATGCTTACTTGAACTCCCACAGCCCAGGGCTGGAACATTTATGGCTCCTCGAAGAAACGACCCGGGGGCGGCTGCGGGGACGTTGAGCCGTCATTTAAGATAAGTATCTTTCTACAATGTCCTTTAGACTTGGCTTAGTATGCTCCAGATCCCTTACAAAAAGGGTGTGTTGTAACAAGTCCAGGAAAGACGGGGTTACAACAAGTCCAGGAAAGACGGGGTTACAATAAGTCCAGGAAAGACGGGGTTACAACAGGTCCAGGAAAGACGGGGTTACAACAAGTCCAGGAAAGACGGGGTTACAACAAGTCCAGGAAAGACGGGGTTACAACAAGTCCAGGAAAGACGGGGTTACAACAAGTCCAGGAAAGACGGGGTTACAACAAGTCCAGGAAAGACGGGGTTACAACAAGTCCAGGAAAGACGGGGTTACAACAAGTCCAGGAAAGACGGGGTTACAACAAGTCCAGGAAAGACGGGGTTACAACAAGTCCAGGAAAGACGGGGTTACAACAAGTCCAGGAAAGGCGGTTACAACAAGTCCAGGAAAGACGGGGTTACAACAAGTCCAGGAAAGACGGGGTTACAACAAGTCCAGGAAAGACGGGGTTACAACAAGTCCAGGAAAGGCGGTTACAACAAGTCCAAGAAAGACGGGATTACAACAAGTCCAGGAAAGACGGGGTTACAACAAGTCCAGGAAAGGCGGTTACAACAAGTCCAGGAAAGACGGGGTCGCAACAAGTCCAGGAAAGACGGGGTTACAACAAGTCCAGGAAAGACGGGGTTACAACAAGTCCAGGAAAGACGGGGTTACAACAAGTCCAGGAAAGACGGTTACAACAAGTCCAGGAAAGACGGGGTTACAACAAGTCCAGGAAAGACGGGGTTACAAGTCCAGGAAAGACGGGGTCGCAACAAGTCCAGGAAAGACGGGGTCGCAACAAGTCCAGGAAAGATGGGGTTGCAACAAGCCCTGGAAAGGCGTAGCAGAAAATTTGCATGAGGTGCGAGGGGCAAGTGAGGGAAGGCGTGGGGTGCCAGACAGCGGGGGTACCTGGAGGCAGTGGCATCACTATGTATGTTGCTATACTCTTGCGTAGATAATGTATACACACAACAGAAGCAGCAGCAGCAGAAGGCTGAGCCCAGCCATGATGCCTAGTGGAAAAACAAATGCTTTTTCCCGTTCTAAACAAAGTTAGAAGCCTGTGTTACCGTTACCAATGAAGGGAGGGGGCAACTTTGAGCGTCCAGACATGGTGGGTCATCTTGCAATCTTATGACAGGCCTCTTCATCCAGTGCCTGGCGGTGATGCCATGCCTCTATCTTTAAGCATTAACTGTAAGTGTTAGCTATAAGCTGATAGCAAGTTTATAGTTTACTCAATTAAGTTAGACTAGGACTGTAGACTTAATTATTATGGGAGGAGCTCTTGTCTCACCACGACCAGACCTATGTTTGGTAGCAAAGGGCATGCCTACAGGCCCAGACGGTTTGAATTCTGAGTGACAACCACATATACAAGCAGCCATGATGTCTCATCCTGGTGACAACAGTGGCGGGATGGCTGTACTGCCCGAGGCATGGGGTTAGTATCAAGTTTATATAGGTATAATTAAGCACATGTACAATTACACAAGTTTTAGATGACTACAACTGTCTTACATAGTAACATAATGTTGTGTGTGTGTGTGTGTGTGTGTGTGTGTGTGTGTGTGTGTGTGTGTGTGTGTGTGTGTGTGTGTGTGTGTGTGTGTGTGTAGCATGGCTGCTGTCATACCTTCAATGATGATCAAGTGTACAAGGACGATAGATACTATAACCACAATCTCCACTTAGAATAAACACTCTCCATCAAGAATACTCCCTCACTCCCTCACTCCCTCACTCACTCACTCACTCCACTCACTCACTCACTCACTCACTCACTCACTCACTCACTCTCACTCTCAACAAATAATACAAGAGGGAAGGGTATGCATACCAAAACCCATCCAAGAAAACCCGCCTGTGAAAAGTTTGCCAGGAAAACACAATACTGTTGGCTGTTTCGTAATCCAAGCTGCCGCCTCTAACTGTTTTCATCTTCCCTTTATCAATTTTATTTTTTGTTTTGATATTTTTTTTGTTTACTATTACACACCACTACACCCGACCTACGTTACACCCGACCACCACTACACCCGACCTCCACTACACCCGACCTCCATCACCACTACACCCAACCTCCAACACCACTACACCCAACCTCCATCACCACTACACCCGACCTCCACCACTACACCCGACCTCCATCACCACTACACCCAACCTCCATCACCACTACACCCGACCTTTACCACTACTATACATACACAACCCGCACACTAATAATGCTCTTTTATGTCATGTCAGAGATCACAGTCATCCTATTGATTGGGCTTCTGCTAAAACTGTCTACCCTACGTCCAACTTTCACAGTCGCCGTCTGGTTGAATCCTCCCTTATACACAACTTTCCCTGTATGAATCTTAGCCCTGGCTTTGCCTCTGTAGATGCTTTCCTCTCCCATTACATTGTTAAATGCTCCAAACTTCAGAACACCCTTGACTTAACCTGATTCCTTCCCCTTCTATCTCTTCCCCCTTCTCCTCTTTCTCCTTTCTCCTCTGGGTTTTCTTTCTTTTCTTTTGCCTTGTATTTGTCCTTTTTTATTTTATTTTCATTTTTTCCCCTTCTGTGTTCTTGTCCTTACCCTATGCGGGCCTCCAGCTTCATTGCAGTGCTCCTTTTCTAGAATATGACTGACTCCACTACTACTACTACTACTACTACCACTACTACCTCCATTATTACCCCTCCACCACTTTCTTGTGCCCTCCCCTGTCTGCCTGCCTATAGATACCCCTTCTACCTGTCCTGTGTGTTAGTGTGACTTTGTAAATGG
Organism: Cherax destructor; assembly: GCA_009830355.1. Lineage (NCBI taxonomy): Eukaryota > Metazoa > Arthropoda > Malacostraca > Decapoda > Parastacidae > Cherax > Cherax destructor. The sequence continues at coordinate 12,946 of WNWK01012884.1, forward strand.
TCCAAGTCGGACCGAAACGTCGTCGTAAGCTCCTCTCTTTTTTATATGTGCGGGTTGTGTGTGTATTGTTCCAGTCACGGTATTGTGCCTTTTTTGTTATTTACCACTACTACACCCAACCTCCAACACCACTACACCCGACCTTTACCACTACTACACCCAACCTCCAACACCAGTACACCCGACCTTTACCACTACTACACCCGACCTCCAACACCACTACACCTGATCTCCACACACCTGGCCTCCATCACCATACACCTGACCTCCACCAAACACTTGCCCTTCACCACCACACACCTGGCCTCCAACACCACACACCCGACCTCTACCACCACACACCTGGCCATCACACGTGGCCTCCACCACACACCTGGCCACCACACGTGGCCTCCACCACACACCTGGCCACCACACGTGGCCTCCACCACACACCTGGCCACCACACGTGGCCTCCACCACACACCTGGCCACCACACGTGGCCTCCACCACACACCTGGCCTCTCTACACTTACTATACCCACTCTGGAAATTCTCTGATTGTTCCACCCAGTCTACTCAATCTATTCTGATGAAACCCCAAGCAAATACTCGTGTATACTAAGGTGGTCTTCCTAGTGAGTGTTGAGGTTCATCAGTCATGGGATGACACACCTGACACTCGGTGCCTGTCAACATGACACCACTAGCCAGACCTTTCATGCCCCCGCAGCCCAGCCTGATATCAGCCTTCCCTATGAATCGACTGATCAACAAGGCTATTTGTACAAGCGGCTAGCAGGCCCACAACCATCACAACCTGGCCGATCAGCACTTGTAGCCGGAAGCTGTCCAACTTCTTGAAACTATTCTTCGTTCAGGCAATATTCCTGATACCTGACGGTGGTAACCTGCTGAAGAGGCTTGGGTCACCACGTTCACATTGTTCTCTAGTTGTTCCCCTGATCTTCACTGACTTTATTCCACACTTTCTCTCATACCTGTCATCCTGCATGCATGAAGAATACTCGGGCGGCCAGGACCTGTCCTGACGAACCTACTTGTACCTGTACTCCTGTACGTTATGGCAGTTATATATATATATATATATATATATATATATATATATATATATATATATATATATATATATATATATATATATATATATATATATATATATACACACACACACACTGTATTATTGTAACCACGAACGAGTGGTATTGAATCAATAACAACACTGCGACTAGCCGAGGATTCGAACCCATGTCGTTTTGGCTTGCCTCATGGTGAGCGAAAATCACACGACACCCTAACCCACAGGACCGCGCAATCCCGTGGGTCCTGTGGGTTAAAGGGTCTAGTCTCCTCTTGAAAGCTCTTAACCTGAGAGTATTCAAGAGCAGTGTTCATAACATTTATCAACAGCAAATGGAATTTTTCTGGTAGAGAGAGAGAGACGGATGGAGGGAGAGAGAGAGTCACACTGTTAATACAGAGGTGAACTTTGTGTAAGTATCAACAGACTAATACAGTTATCGCTAGACTTTGACGATTTTTCTAAGGCAATCCTTTCATATATTTTTGGAAAAAAAAATACGTTTAATTAACTAGGGTCCAGCGTGTGAGAGTGAGTGCACTGGCGTGCGGCGTGTGCACGCCCATGCACGCACGCACGCAAGCATACATACACACACGATGTAGACAGTGTGGTGAAGACAGGTGTGTTGGAGAACACAGGTGTGTGGGAGGCCCAAAAACAGTTTGACAAAGGAGAAAAGGAAAATAACAACAAGAAATTCTGGAGTAATTCTTGAATCATTAGCAGTGACTGGAGCACCAGGGAAGACTGTTACCAGGACCCAGTCACTGAGGCGCTCATCACAGTCTGGGTACACCACTCTGCCCCAGAGCTCTCTTTCTCTTAGTCCTCTTACTCAGCTCTCTCCCCCTCCTCCCTTCCCCTTCCCACTAAGCTCACTCCTACCATCGTTGCTTCTCTGTTACCTTCTCTCATCAGCTCTTACCTCCATAACTGCCTTCCTCTCTTCTCTTAGCTTCACCTCTCTCTTCCTTATTTCTCTGTCAGGGTTCATTCTGTCAGTAAATATGAAGGTTAGACAAGCATAACCCACATCTTATAAACACAACTTTATATGTGCAAACACATCAGTGACCTATGTGTCCTTACACTGCTCCTCAGAGCTACATCAGTGTCCCATGTGTCCTCACACTGCTCCTCAGAGCTACTTCAGTGACAAGTGTCCTCACCGCTCCTCAGAGCTACATCAGTGTCCTATGTGTCCTCACACTGCTCCTCAGAGCTACTTCAGTGACCAAGAGTCCTCACCGCTCCTCAGAGCTACATCAGTGTCCTATGTGTCCTCACACTGCTCCTCAGAGCTACTTCAGTGACCCAAGTGTCCTCACCGCTCATCAGAGCTACATCAATGAGCCATGTGTCTTATGTCTCCACGTTTAAATTAATATATAAACTTTCCCACAAATCCCATAATTGCACTTATTAAAGTCTCCTCAACACACGCTACCTTGACAACACACGCTACCTTGACAACACACGCTACCTTGACAACACACGCTACCTTGACAACACACGCTACCTTAGCACTTGTCAAAGCCCCCGAAACGCGGGGGAATTGACCCCCAAAACCGTCTTTAGATAATCCCCGGGTAACACCGAAAACACTTAAGAAAAGAGACAAGCGGCAGATTACTGTATTTACGAGAAAAAATCTGAATGACTCAGTTAATTTACTCACTGTGACCAGTCACGAGGATTCTACCCTCATAAACCGTCCCCAGGCCAGACTTTCCTCTGGACTGCCAGACCAACCTAGAAGCCAGTGACCAAGGACCAAACGACAACTTGCTCGAGGTTAGATTATCGCTGCGCTTACACACACACACACACACACACACACACACACACACACACTGTATGTATGCAATTATTATTATTAAATAAAGCGCTAAACCGAAAAGGGTCACGCAGCGCTGCTGGGCAGAAAATAGTGCCGGGGCACTAATCTCCCTCATGTAAAATGGAAGATGAGGCAACATAATGTTATACCAGAAATATCTCCTGGAAGCACCCTGGCTCAACAGGCACATACCAGGGAACTAATGAGGCTTTGTGAAAAGTACTCATTAAACCAACAGATAATTGATCCCACTAGAAATGAAAATACCCTGGATTTGATATTCACAAACAACGAGGAATTAATCAGAGACATAACAGTTACAAAAACAATATACTCTGATCATAACATCATTGAAGTTCAAACGAGTATTAACTCGGGTAAGTTTAATTTTAATAACCATATAACTGACTGGGAAAAAATAAACCAAGAACTATCAGACATATCCTGGGAATCAGACATGAGCACTCTAAATCCCCACCAGTGCCTAGAGAAGCTGAACACAGAAGCATACAAGGTATGTATGAAGCACGAACCATTGAGGAAACCCAGAAGAAGATCAGATATAGAGAGAGAGCGTAGGAGATGGTACAGAAGAAAACGGGTTACTGAATTGCTGAAAAACACAAATATGTTGCAACAGAGGAGAGATAGCCTTAACCGAGAGATCACTGAATTAGAGCAAAAACTTAAGATGTCCTACCTAACAGAAGAAGTACAAAGGGAACAAAGAGCCATACAGGATATTGCAAGAAACCCAAAATATTTCTATTCCTATGCAAAATCCAAGCTAAAAACTACCTGTAGAATTGGACCATTATTGAGAGGAGATTCGTATACTGACGATGAACAGGAAATGAGTGATATCCTAAAAGAACAGTATGAGTCAGTGTTCAGCAACCCACTAAATGACAGCAAGGTAGAAAATGCAAAAATATTTTTCACTCCAGCAGAAGGCCGCGCAGACCACCTAACTGACATTAGTACAAATCCCATAGATTTCGAAAAAGAAATGGACAACATGCCCACTCACTCAGCCCCTGGACCAGATTCATGGAATGCTTTATTTATAAAGAAGTGCAAAGTACCATTAGCAAGAGCCCTTAGTATTCTTTGGAGAAAGAACTTAGATCTAGCTGAAATACCGGAGGCCTTAAAGAGTGCAGACATAGCTCCAGTAGCCCTAACTTCTCACATCATAAAAATCTTTGAAAGAGTGATGAGACGGCAGATTACAAAGTTCATGGACCAGCACAACCAACATAACCCGAACCAGCATGGCTTTAGAGCGGGACGATCATGCCTGTCACAGTTGGTGAACCATTATGACAGAATTACGGAGGCATTGGAAGATGACCAAAATGCAGATGTGATTTACACAGATTTTGCAAAGGCATTTGACAAATGCGATCATGGAGTGATAGCGCACAAAATGAGGGCCATAGGCATTACGGGGAAGGTAGGCAGATGGATTTTTGAGCAGCGAGGTCAAAAGCTCAGTGCCCCAAGGCATTGTCCTGGCACCTCTGCTGTTTCTCATCCTCATAGCAGACATATATAAAAACACCCAGCACACTTTTGTATCATCATTTGCAGATGACACTAAAATAAGCAGTGTCTTCCAGTGGGCAGTGGAGAACAACATGACTTTCAATGGTGATAAGTTTCAGCTGGTTAGGTATGGAAAAAATAAAGAACTCAAAAGGAACACTATATACAAAACTCAAGAGGGTCACCACATAGAACGAAAGGAACACGTAAAGGACTTGGGAATAATTATGTCTGCTGATCTGTCTTTTAAAGACCATAACAAGACAAAGATCACAACAGCCAGGAAGATGACGGGGTGGGTATTGAGAACTTTCAAAACAAGGGAAATAATGCCGATGGTGACACTCTTCAAATCGCTAGTGCTCCCTCACTTAGAATACTGCTCAGTGCTGACGGCCCCGTTCAGGGCAGGAGAAATATCAGAGCTGGAACAAATTCAGAGATCGTTTACGGCTCACATTGAGCCATTGAAACATCTAAATTATTGGGAACGCCTTCAAGTCTTGAACATGTACTCATTGGAGCGGAGGAGAGAGATACATGATAATATATACCTGGAAAGTACTTGAGGGCCTGGTCCCAAATCTGCACACTGCCATAACAACATACTGGAGTGAGAGATATGGGAGAAAGTGTAAAATAAACCCAGTAAGGAGCAGGGGTGCGGTGGGGACAATACGGGAGCACTGTATTAACATCCGGGGTCCCAGACTATTCAACATCTTACCAGAAGATATCCGAAACACGGCTGGAACCAGTGTAGAAGCCTTCAAGAGGAAACTGGACAAGTATCTTCACCAGGTGCCAGATCAACCAGGCTGTGATGGATATGTGGGGCAGTGGGCCTCCAGCAGCAACAGCCTGGTTGACCAGGCAAGGACCAGACGAGCCTGGCCCATGGCCGGGCTCAGAGAGTAGATAAACTCTCGAAACTCTTCAAAGGTATATCAAAGGGACTATAAACAGCTAGTTGGAAAGGGGATCAGAGGTGAGGGAAGAAAAGAGCTGGAAGGGACACTAAAGCCTATACGTCAAAGTTCGTGTTGTAAAGCAGTTGCTGACAAGAAGTCAAAAAATGAGTGTAAGTCAAAGTCAGGGCCGTCAGCAAGGAGGGAAGATAAAGTAAGAGTGGTAGAGCGACGGTGAAGGTAAATTCTGCCAGCTCGCTGGTGAACAGGACAATCCACAAGAAAGTGATGAACCGAAACAGGGACCCGACAAACCTGACAGAGGTATAGGGTGTCGCTCCATGAGATACCCGTGGGTAAGACGAGTATGGCCCATGCGGAGACGGGAGAGCACCGTCTCTAGAGTACGACAACGGTGGTAAGAAGACAGCCACAAAACCAAATGTGGTTTAATAGAATGTAATTTGTTATGGTGCATATCTGACCACCGTTGTTGCCAATAGTTGTGAAGATGGAATGCCTCTATAGGAAACAGCAAGATCACGTACCACTGACCAAGCAACCAAAGTTGAATATGAAGGACCAACAAATGAGGGGAATCAAATTGTTTAATAGCTTGTAAAGCGCTGAGGGAATCCGAACACAAATGCGGAAGGAGACATACATGTAATACGGAGAAGCGCTGAGGATGGCATACAACTTGGCTGTAAAAATACTAGTAGAGTCTAAAAAATGACCCCGGACAACATCGTCAGGGAACACCGCCATGAACCCAACACCATCAGAAGATTTAGAACCATCCGTATAAACCGCGACAGCATGAGCATGAGACCTGAAGTGATCGACGATCCCCGGAATGCCTCCAGGTAGATCAAGAAAAAGAGAGCGAGAGGCAGTCGTAGGCATGAGAGCTTTAGCTCACGGCAGTAGGGGAGAACAGACACCACGAACTGTCGGAAACTCCCAATGGGGATTGGAAAGGCAGACGCTACATGAACATACAAGGGAGGCAACTGGAGAGAAGACTGGAGTGAAGACGAAGAGAAAACGGACGGAGTAAGCAGAGGCGTCGATCAAATAACGGACCTCTACTAATGTTGGAGACTAACCTATACGTAGAAGGAACACACGAAGGTCATGTGAGCGGACAAAGTAACGAAGGCAATGAACATCACGATGATCGGCTAAAGAAGGAACATTCACCTCAGCATAAAGGCTTTCAACAGCTAATGAACGAAAGACACCAAGGCATAAACATAAACCTTGATAATGGAGGGGATCTAGCTTAGAGTTGCAGGAGAAGCCGCAGAATAGACTTGGTCGCCATAATCCAGCTTCGACAAGACTAGGGCGGAATGCAAACGAAGGAGAGTCCTACGATCTGTCCCCATGAATGATGCGCAAGAATTTTAAAGTTTAGAAGACCATGGCAAGCTGCTTTCAAAGAGGAAATGTGAGGTTTCCACGTCAACCGTCGATCGAACAGAAGGCCAAGAAACTTGACCGTATCACATTCCGGGATACGTGAGCCGTGCAAGTACCATGGAATATCTGGGACAAGAGAATGTCTAGCGAAAGTAATGAAATGGGTTTTTACACCAGAAAATTTAAATCCATGAGAAGTGGCCCAATGGGAAACACAGTCACTCGCATCCTGGAGGAAGGCCGCTACCAGGTGACAGTCAGTGCCTGCGTAAGCTATAGCGAAGTCATCCACATAAAGCGATGACCAAATGTGCGATGGAAGAACAGACGGTAGATCATTTATAGCCAAGAGAAAAAAGGGGTAGTGCTAGGGACACAACCTTGTGGGGCTCCCTCGACCTGAACAAAGTCCGAGGAAAGTGGCACCAACACGGACACGAAAATGTCATTCAGATAAGAAAGCAGCAAGGAAGGTTAGCAGATTACCAAGGAGGCCTAAGGAGTGGGGCTGGGCTAAGATGTTATACCTCCAAGTGATCTCATATACTTTCTCGAGATCAAGAAAGACTGCCATTTCGCACATATGTATGTAAGTAAGTGGAGCAAGGGGTCCAGAGTAGAGCGGCCCTTGCGAAAGCCATATTGGCGAAGAGAAAGACTATCGTGAATCTCCAAATACCATATCAGACGTCTATTCACTAATCGTTCCATCACCTTGCAGACTACACTGGTCAGAGCATTGGGACGATAGTGAGAGATATAATGCCCCGAATTGCCTGGCTTGTGAAATGGCAGTACAATGGCAGATTTCCATCATTGAGGGAGAACCTCTCGCGTCCAAACAAGACTGAAAAGAAGCAAAAGGACTTTAAGAGCTGTAAGAATGCAGATACTGTAGCATATGGATATTATCAGACCCAGCTGCCGATGACCGGCAAGCAGAAAGTGTCGACTCTAGCTCTAAGAGAGTCAAAGGTACAAAGGTACTTTATAAGGCTCCATCCCATTAGAAGAAAAATCCAAGGGCGACTGCTCAGTGGCAGACTTAGAAAAAAGAAACGAGGGACAGAGGTGAAACCCTTGGGAGACACGGACATGATATTTTCTGATTTCCGTGGCAACTTCAAGAGGTTCCGCAACACTGACACCAGCAACCCGAAAAACAGGAGCTGGGTCCAGAGCGTACTTGCCACACAACTTCTGTACCGTCTTCCAAACCGCACACATAAGGGAAGTCGTGGCAAGCGAAAATTTTAGAAAGGACTTAATTTTAAATGAGTTCTTGGTAAGTGACCAGTTTTACCTATTCGGAACGACCTATATATGTCGTGCCGAATAGGTAAAACTGGTCAATTATCAAGGACTCATTTAAAATTAAGTCCTTTCTAAAATTTTATCTTATACGTTGGAAGATATATTTTTTCATTTATGTTAATGTAAAAATTAATAATTTTGTACCAAAAGAATCTTAGAAAACTGACCTAACCATATTATAACAAGCGCAATTTAATTTAGCCTAATCCAACTAAATATATTTTTGATAAGTTTACAATAATTTAATAATAAACAAACACAATGAAATATATTTTTTCGTTAGGTTCAGAATGATTTTTTTGCGAAATTATTGCATACACAAATTTTAGCTTGCCTTATTCGGCAAGAAGAGCGCTGCAAGCCAAAATCGAAAGTTTTACCTATTTTGCAATATATATATATATATATATATATATATATATATATATATATATATATATATATATATATATATATATATATATATATATGTCGTGCCGATTAGGTAAAACTGGTCAATTAGCAAGAACTCATTTAAAATTAAGTCCTTTCTAAAATTTTCTCTTATACGTTTAAAGATATATTTTTTTCATTTATGTTAATGTAAGAATTTATAATTTTGTACCAAGAGAAACTTTGAAAACCTACCTAACCTTATTACAACAAGCTCAATTAAATTTAGCCTAACCCAACTAAATATATTTTAGATACGTTAACATTAATTTAATAATAAACAAACACAATGAAATATATTTTTTCGTTATGTTCAGAATGATTTTTGCGAAATTATTGCATACACAAATTTTCACTTGTCTTATATGGCAAGGTAAGCGTTGCTATTTTAGCCAAAATCGCCAGTTTTACCTAATCGGCACGACATATATATATATATAGTCTACCTGGAGAGTGTTTCGAGGGTCGACGCCCCGTCAGGTCCGGTCCCTGACCAGGCCTCCCAATGAATGGCCTGATCAACCAGGCTGTTAGTGTTATACGCAAGAAGTTCAACGTGTGCATCACAGCCCGGCTCATCAAGAAGTGACTTGAAGAACTTGATAAAGTCAGCCAGGAGTCAGTTGGTAATCCCCCTCCTGTATCAAGGGAAGCTCTTGAAAACTCTTGGGCCTCTTGCAATAGTGAAGGATGGTGAAGACTGGTAATGAATGGTGGAGAGTGATGGAGCATGGTGGAGCATGGAACTGTATGATCCACGCTCAGTAATTAGTTACGGGGCGTGAGGCTGCCTCATCACCATTAATTAATTCGACTCTGGCTCACCCCCCATCTCCCTCCAACACTAATCTCGTTTACGTGGCACCAATCAACCCTTCCACTAGATGACACCCATCAACCAACACCCACCCCCACCAACCAACACCCACACCCACCAACCAACACCCACCCCCACCAACCAACACCCACCCCCACCAACCAACACCCACCCCCACCAACCAACACCCACCCCCATCAACCAACACCCACCCCCACCAACCAACACCCACCCCACCAACCAACACCCACCCCCACCAACCAACACCCACCCCACCAACCAACACCCACCCCACCAACCAACACCCACCCCCACCAACCAACACCCACCCCACCAACCAACACCCACCCCCACCAACCGACACCCACCCCCACCAACCAACACCCACCCATCAACCAACACCCACCCCACCAACCGACACCCCCCCACCAACCAACACCCACCCATCAACCAATACTCACATTCATACTCTCACTCAAGTCATTCTGACACCTTCTCAACCCCCAACACAGACACAGACACACACAGACACGTAAGACATACACAGACACATGGACATACACACACTGTACGTCCTCAACGTGTCATAATAGAGGTTGCTCTGAATGACATCGTCCCTAACATGGATCAACAGCAGTACCTCCTTTTCCATCCTCTACTATTCACCAGACAGGTACAACGAGAGGTATTCCCTCCCTCCCTCCACACACTCACCTCAATACACACCTCCCTCCCTCCACACACTCACCTCATTGGCCTCTTCATCAATTCTCCACACAGTGAATGCTGACTGTCATAGCAGCAACTATGCTACACTATGCTTGCTATAACAACGTCTGAGTTTTTCACTGGCGTTTATCTTCACTACTTTTCTACCTCGTCCTTTCCCCACCTCCTTGAAAACTTTTCCTTGTTCATCATAAAAGATATGGTATACAGTATTGAACTGATGAACTGACTTACGTGCAACACCTGGGTATCTTTATTTTGAAGACGTTTCGCCAGCCAAGGCTTTTAAGACTGGTTGGCGAAACATCTTCAACATGAGTGTACACAAGTGTGTAATTATTGCTTACTTCTCCTCACCTGGGGAAATAAAGGAATGTAAAGGTGGGAGGGGATGTTCAACTCAAACACCGCCTTACCTATGCTGCTGCTGCTACTGTTGTTGACACACCGTCCCACAACTCGTCCACTCTTCCTCCCTCGCCGGCTGTTAACACACACATGTATCACCTCTTGCCGGGTTATGCGACGTCCACAGAGTTTGTAACGAGTTTTGAGAACAGCTCAAGTTTATATCGGTTTTATAGCAGGTGGCGTGGGAGGCGCCAGTCTGATGTGATACTTGGCCAGCTTCAGCCATGAGGATGCCTCTTAAAGACCCTCAGGTCTAAGACCAGGCTGCATGGTAAATGATTCCCCAGAACCATTCAGAGGACTGAAGAAGACACTCGTGGCGAAACGTTTCCTCTAATAAATGTCCTGAACTGTACATAAGTGTTTCTCCACACCATTCAGATATATCAGGTGACACGTCAGCTGTTACCACCTATACAACTCACAAAATTACCGCGGTGTTTACCACGTAGAGAAGTTGACTCATGTTACCCATCACACACTCACCAGTTACTCTAATGTACGACATTCAGGCTGGTCTAGTTGCCAGTAACTATCACATCGTAACCTAGAGTTCCATCGACATTACCTATTTACTTCACTGCTCGCAAACACTACAATTCTGCCCAAAAACTATTTAATCACAAAACAAAAAACATTCACTGCCCGCATCCAATCAAACACCTAAACTATTGAGACCATTGGAACTCTCTCAAACTGTACACCCCGCACCAGCGAGAATGATACATTTTAGTCATACCTGAGAGACAAAATAGGTACACAACATAAAGGGAAGGGCTCAAATCTTTCTAAAACTCTTCCCTTCAGTTTTATGGGAAATTATCAACACATTGTTAACTCTTTTTTTTCAAGTGAAACTTGCTAAGTTCCATCAAACCATCGCTATGAGCAAAACGCAGAATTAAAAGCTACAAGGACCAGTGACGGATCAATCCATCATACAGAAGGCCTGGTCAAGGGACCGCGACGTGTCAGTGAACGCACATCAAAGAAAAGACTCACAACTGTCACATTTCCCAGATGGTGTACACTTGTTCCCTCATCATCTCTTTCCTCCATTTTCTTCTCTCCGTCGTACGTTATTCTTCCCACCACCAGAACAAATGATATCTTCGTACTTCAGACCTTCCAAACAGACGAAACACCGACAGCAACATACACTGCCACAAAGAGTTTAATATGCCAGTCTTTTGTGGGGACGGGTTAAGGTTCTCACTGTACATAAGTCACTACTTGCATACAAATTCATAACATCCTTAAATTCACAGAATCCTAAAATTAAAACTATATTTTTACTACTTAACTACTGATCGCGAGTGACATCAATGCATAACACCGCATTCTTCATTTATCGAGGCTTACTGATTCCGCATTATGCCAGGTGTTCGAGGTAGTGCTGAATATCTCCAACAAGTGGAGGGGATGGCACACATGCAAGGTGGTAAGCTGGATCTCACATATTTTTATGCAGTGTCTGTGTCTATAAGCTGGTCAGCATTTTACCGGTCTGCAAAATGAGTTGCAAGGATTACTGCGAGTGTTAGTGATCTCCGGCTGAGCTGTTAACACAATGACAGCTGCACTTTCATCTGTACCAAAACACAATGGAGAAAGACTATGAATAAAGTCAATTAGCGACAGTTTAAAAGAGCTAGAAATCTGGCAGGTATCGACTGAAGTGGCAGTAGACCGGAAATTCAGCTACAGACAGTATAGAGAGGAACTACTGATTTTACAGTGACGAGCTTCAGAAACACTCGGGATCAACAAACACCGGAAGAACCACTGAAGGAACCTCACTGAAATTAACTAGAGCTCTTGTAGCAGTCACCTGGGAAGAGTGAAACGTCACCTTAGTGACACACCAGATTGCCAGAAAAGTATTCTATATTCGTTGAGTTTAATTAATAGTCTAGGCATACACACACTAATGCCCTCAGGAGAGTGGCAGGCAGTCCCCCTGTCCCAGTACACTAACCCAACTAAAAAGGTAATAAGATTCGCAACACAAGTTGCAGACTTGTAAATCACAGACCAGTTTACAAACACAAATACTTCATAATGAGTATGATGTGTCCTTTACGTTGCAAGATCTAAGACAAGCAAGTAAGACTAGGACAGCACCCAGAGCTATGAATTAATACATATCACTACTGCTGGTCCTGCGGGAGACATGGTGTTCCGCAGGGCCATAAATATGTCATGAGAGGCAGAACGATTATCAGTGTCATAGAAAGTGCTGGTCAGCGCAACCCAAGTCTAACTTTTTGTACCATCAACACCACTGAACGTATAATCCTCAAAAGAATCTAATGTAAACTGCCAGCACTCCACAAACACACATTAAGATGCATCAAAAGAGTCTGCCTTTACAAGGACTTAGCTACTCTGGTGGTAAGCACCAATACTGCCTTGGCGGTAATATTATTCCTGGAACTCGAGAATGCCTTAAAGCAAAGGTCCACAACTATACTGTCCACATTAGTCAGCCAAGAAGTCCGAGAAAAGAGACTTGCTTGAATAAACAAGTATCGGTTCGAAAGATAGGCGAGACGTGTGGATACCAGGAGCCTCAAAAAGCCACGTCGCAAGGGGACCTTCTCCGCCAACGTTATTAAATGTATTAATGGAATATCTGGTTGTTATACAATTGGTTATCGACATAGAGCGCCTCTTCTGCGTCGAGGACCTGGCACCGGTCGATACAGCAGCATCTCCCAGCTACAAGATAACTGGCACACGACAGTAATAGTGAATGAAGCAAACAGTAAGTGCAGCATGCTGCTATGCAAATTAAAATGAAAAAAAAATAATCTTAGTTCCAACATCCTGCCTGACTTTATTTATTCCCCCTCCCGCCCTACCATCATCTCTAGAAAACATTCTCTAACATACTTCCTTTCATCTCTCCTTCCTTCTCCTCCTCCTCCCCTTGCTCTTCTACTCATCTCCTCCTTTGTCCTGCTGTTTCTCCGTTCTCCTGTATACATCATACCTCATAAACGTTCCTTGTATTACTGATGCTTGCACCAGCTGCACCACCAATATTGTATTCAATGACAACTCATAAATGCTCAAGAAATATCAAAGTTTTGTTGGACCCACAGTGGCACATTACCACCCATTATAAACACAATACCCTCACTTTGCCTATTGTAAATAACTAACACAGAAAACTTAAATTTGCACAAATTCATCCATACGTTGCTAGATGTTGGGTATTGTCAATAACTGGTAACCACGTACATGTTACATTGTAATGTTCTTGTGACAACTCATGGCTGCCTGAATCACTCAACTCCCATTCTTACTAACTTACAAAATTTGTGAATAGTTCATTACCACTGTATCTGGCTGACCTACCTCTGATGGGTTTCCAGAGTCTTCCTACTCTCCCAGACACAGTCGCTGGACCCATTATCTGCCTCTGTAATCTTTCCACTACCCGAAACAGGACGGGTATGAAGGCAGGGCGGGTATGAGGGCAGGGTGGGTATAAGGGCAGGGTGGGTATGAGGTGCATAATGAAATATTATACTGACTATTAATGCTGCTACAAGCTTTACCATCGCTATGATGATACCACAAGCACAAGCTTCACTACTGATGCTACCACAAGCACAAGCTTCACTACTGATGCTACCAAGAACAAGCTTCACTACTGATGCTACCACAAGCACAAGCTTCACTACTGATGCTACCACGAGCTTCACTACTGTTGTCACAAGCACAAGCTTCACTATTGATGCTATCATAAGCAGAACTTCGCTACTGATGCTACCATAAGCAAGCTTCACTACTGATGCTACCATAAGCACAAGCTTCACTACTGATGCTACCACAAACATAAGCTTCACTACTGATGCTACCACAAACATAAGCTTCACTACTGATGCTACCACAAACACAAGCTTCACTACTGATGCTACCACAAACACAAGCTTCACTACTGATGCTACCACAAACATAAGCTTCACTACTGATGCTACCACAAACACAAGCTTCACTACTGATGCTACCACAAACATAAGCTTCACTACTGATGCTACCACAAACACAAGCTTCACTACTAATGCTACCACAAACACAAGCTTCACTACTGATGCTACCACAAACATAAGCTTCACTACTGATGCTACCACAAACACAAGCTTCACTACTGATGCTACCACAAACACAAGCTTCACTACTGATGTTACCACAAACACAAGCTTCACTACTGATGCTACCACAAACACAAGCTTCATTACTGATGCTACCACAAACATAAGCTTCACTACTGATGCTACCACAAACACAAGCTTCACTACTGATGCTACCACGAGCTTCACTACTGATGCTATCACAAACAAGCTTCACTACTGATGCTATCACAAACACAAGCTTCACTACTGATGCTATCACAAACACAAGCTTCACTACTGATGCTATCACAAACAAAGCTTCACTACTGATGCTACCACAAGCACAAGCTTCACTACTGATGCTACCACAAACACAAGCTTCACTACTGATGCTATCACAAGCACTAAGCTTCACTACTGATGCTATCACAAACACTAAGCTCACTACTGATGCTACCACAACCAAGCTTCACTGACTGATGCTACCACAAACAAAGCTTCACTACTGATGCTAGCCACAAGCATAAGCTTCACTCGTGCTACCACAGACATAAGCTACTCTGATGCTACCACAAACATAAGCTTCACTACTGATGCTACCACAAACATAAGCTTCACTACTGATGCTACCACAAACATAAGCTTCACTACTGATGCTACCACAAACACAAGCTTCACTACTGATGCTACCACAAGCATAAGCTTCACTCTGATGCTACCACAAACACAAGCTTCACTACTGATGCTGCCACAAACACAAGCTTCACTACTGATGCTCCACAAACATAGCTTCACTACTGATGCTACCACAAACACAAGCTTCACTACTGATGCTACCACAAACATAAGCTTCACTACTGATGCTACCACAAGCACAAGCTACTACTGATGCTACCACAAACACAAGCTTCAAATACTGATGCTACCACAACACTAAGCTTCACTCTGATGCTACCACAAACACAAGCTCACTACTGATTACTATCACAAACACAAGCTTCACTCTGATGCTATCACAAACACAAGCTTCACTACTGATGCTATCACAAACACAAGCTTCACTCTGATGCTACCACAACAAAGCTCACTGCTGATGCTCCACAAACACAAGCTACTACTGATGCTACCACACAAGCCACTCTGATTACACAACACAACTCGACCGGTGCTCCCAGCACAAGCTCACTGCTGATTACACCAACACAAGCTCTCTGATTACCACAACCGCTCACTCTGATCTACCACAAGCTACTCTGTCTACCACAGCAAGCTACTGCTGATGCTGCCGCGGCTTCCTGCTGTTCTGCACAGGCACAACCCTGCACTCTGCACAGGCAAACTCACTGTGCTGCACAACCTGGCTTCCTGTGCCTCCAAGCTCTCATGTCACAGCAAAGCTACTGCATGCCACACTGGCTTCACTCTGATGCTACACAAACAAGCTTCACTACTGATGCTACCAACAAACTACTCTGTCCCAACAAGCTTCACTGCTGATTGCCACACAAGCTTCACTACTGTGCTCCACAGCAAAGCTATCTGTCCCAGCTGCTCACAACATGCTACTCTGATCTCCACAGCCTGGCTTCACTGCTGTGCTGCCACAAGCTCACTGCTGATGCTGCCAGGCAAGCTCACTCTGATTACCGGCAAGCTTACTGTGCTCCGCACAGGCTTCCTCTGTGCTCCACACAAGCTTACTCTGATGCTGCCAACTACTCACTGCTGATGCTCACACAAACTCACTACGTGCTCCACAAACCAACTACTCTGATGCTCACAAACAACTTCACTCTGTGCCCACACAAGCTTACTCTGATCTCCACACAACTACTCTGGTGCTGCCACAGGCCAGCTTCACTCGTGCTGCCACAGGCAAAACTCTCTGTGCTCCACTGAGCTCACTCGTGCTCCACAACCAAGCCCTCTGTGCTCCACCTGCAGGCTGAACTCTACTGATTACCCAGCAAGCTCCTCTGATACGCGCCGCTCTCTGATGCTCCCAGCAAGCTCACTGCTGATGCTCCACACACTCACTCTGATCCCACCAGCACTCTGGTCCCAAACAAGCTACTCGTGCTGCCAAGCTAGGCTCACTTGATTACCCGCCACTCACTCTGATGTCCACAGGCTAGCTCACTCTGATGCTCCAGCTACTGCTGATCCCACAAGCACTAAGCTTCACTGCTGATCTACGACAACAAAGCCCTCTGATCTCAACCGGCTTCACTGCTGATGCTGCCACACACGAAGCTTCACTGCTGATGCTACCACAAACACAAAGCTCACTGCTGATTCTGTCACAAGCCTAAGCTTCACTGCTGATGCTCCACAAACAAAGCTTCACTACTGATGCTACCACAAACAAGCTTCACTCTGATGCTACCACAAACAAAGCTTCACTGCTGATTACCACAGCACTAAAGCTTCACTGCTAACATGCTGCGACACAAAGCTACTAAGCTACACACTTTACTGCATGCTACCACAAACAAAGCTTCACTACTGATGCTACCACAAGCACAAGCTTCACTACTGATGCTGCCACAAGACACTGAGCTTCACTACTGATGCTACCACAAACACAAGCTTCACTACTGATGCTACCACAAACACAAGCTTCACTACTGATGCTACCACAAACACAAGCTTCACTACTGATGCTACCACAAACACAAGCTTCACTACTGATGCTACCACAAACACAAGCTTCACTACTGATGCTACCACAAGCACAAGCTTCACTACTGATGCTACCACAAGCACAAGCTTCACTACTGATGCTACCACAAGCACAAGCTTCACTACTGATGCTACAAGCTTCCCCGCCACAATTTCATACTGGAAGGGAGGGTTGTAATGAGTGACATGAAAGCGACGCTCACCTATTATCAATTTCATGTTATAACCATCAAAGTCTTGTTTCCCTAGCATGGTGGACGTCATCTACCATCCCTCTGATCATCTCCCTCACCACCACCGACACCATCACCGACATCACCACCACCAACAACAACATCCACCACCATCACTGATATCACCAACAATGTTATTAAAAAATACAGAACCGCCACCACGCATAAACACCGCCACTGAAGTCTCTGTAACAGTCTTCCTTGGAGCGTAGGTCAGAAAGGTACATAATAATTTACACCTGGAAAATCCTCTAAGAACTGATCCTAACCCTGAACATCGGAACTATTTCCTATAAGAGACTTGGCAGACGGTACAAAATATCTCCAATAAAACGCAAGGGCGTCAGGAGTACACTAAGAGAGAACTCGATAAGTGTCAGAGGTCCCAGACTCCTCAACGCCCTCTCTCTGTGTATATGGGGAATTACCAACAAAACTGCGGTACTCAAGGGAAAACTGGACAAGTTACTGAAAAGTTCCTGACCAGCCAGGCTATGGTTCGTTCGTTGGATTGCTTGCGGCCAGTAATAACAGCCTGGTTCATCATGTTTTGATCGTAAAGGCCTGGTCTGGGACCGGGCTGCGGGGGCACTGACCCCCGGAAATTTCCTTCAGATACCACTCACCAACCACCACCACCACCAATGAACAAGAACATTATTGTCAAGCTTCACAGCAGCAACACTCAGCAGCTTACCTTTGATATACCTTTGAAGAGTTTCGAGAGTATCTACTCTCTGAGCCCGGCCATGGGCCAGGCTCGTCTGGTGCTTGCCTGGTCAACCAGGCTGTTGCTGCTGGAGGCCCGCTGCCCCACATATCCATCACAGCCTGGTTGATCTGGCACCTGGTGAAGATATTTGTCCAGTTTCCTCTTGAAGGCTTCTACACTGGTTCCAGCCGTGTTTCGGATATCTTCTGGTAAGATGTTGAATAGTCTGGGACCCCGGATGTTAATACAGTGCTCCCGTATTGTCCTCACCGCACCCCTGCTCCTCACTGGGTTTATTTTACACTTTCTCCCATATCTCTCACTCCAGTATGTTGTTATGGCAGTGTGCAGATTTGGGACCAGGCCCTCAAGTACTTTCCATGTATATATTATCATGCATCTCTCTCTCCTCCGCTCCAATGAGTACATGTTCAAGACTTGAAGGCGTTCCCAATAATTTAGATGTTTCAATGGCTCAATGTGAGCCGTAAACGATCTCTGGATTTGTTCCAGCTCTGCTATTTCTCCTGCCCTGAACGGGGCCGTCAGCACTGAGCAGTATTCTAAGTGAGGGAGCACTAGCGATTTGAATAGTGTCACCATCGGCATTATTTCCCTTGTTTTGAAAGTTCTCAATACCCACCCCGTCATCTTCCTGGCTGTTGTGATCTTTGTCTTGTTATGGTCTTTAAACGACAGATCAGCAGACATAATTATTCCCCCACCACCTAGCAGTTCACTGGTTGAAGCTGCTCCCCCACCACCTAGCAGTTCACTGGTTGAAGCTGCTCCCCCACCACCCAGCAGTTCACTGGTAGAAGCTGCTCCCCCACCACACAGCAGTTCAATGGTTGAAGCTGCTCCCCACCACCCAGCAGTTCACTGGTTGAAGCTGCTACCCCACCACCCAGCAGTTCACTGGTTGAAGCTGCTCCCCACCCCCAGCAGTTCAATGGTTGAAGCTGCTCCCCACCCCCAGCAGTTCAATGGTTGAAGCTGCTCCCCACCACCCAGCAGTTCAATGGTTGAAGCTGCTCCCCACCACCCAGCAGTTCAATGGTTGAAGCTGCTCCCCCACCACCCAGCAGTTCAATGGTTGAAGCTGCTCCCCCACCACCCAGCAGTTCACTGGTTGAAGCTGCTCCTCCACCACCCAGCAGTTCAATGGTTGAAGCTGCTCCCCCACCACCCAGCAGTTCAATGGTTGAAGCTGCTCCCCCACCACCCAGCAATTCAATGGTTGAAGCTGCTCCCCCACCACCCAGCAGTTCACTGGTTGAAGCTGCTCCCCCACCACCCAGCAGTTCACTGGTTGAAGCTGCTCTCCACCACCCAGCAGTTCACTGGTTGAAGCTGCTCCACCACCACCCAGCAGTTCACTGGTTGAGGCTGCTTCCCCACCACCCAGCAGTTCACTGGTTGAGGCTGCTTCCCCACCACCCAGCAGTTCACTGGTTGAGGCTGCTCCCCCACCGCCCACCAGCTAACTGGTTGAGGCTGCTCCTCCACCGCCCACCAGTTCACTGGTTGAGACTGCTCCCCCACCACCCAGCAGTTCACTGGTTGAGGCTGCTCCCCCACCACCCAGCAGTTCACTGGTTGAGGCTGCTCCCCCACCCCCCATCCGTTCACTGGTTGAGGCTGCTCCCCCACCGCCCATCAGTTCACTGGTTGAGGCTGCTCCCCCACCACCCAGCAGTTCACTGGTTGAGGCTGCTCCCCCACCGCCCATCAGTTCACTGGTTGAGGCTGCTCCCCACCACCCAGCAGTTCACTGGTTGAGGCTGCTCCCCCACCGCCCATCAGTTCACTGGTTGAGGCTGCTCCCCCACCGCCCATCAGTTCACTGGTTGAGGCTGCTCCCCCACCGCCCATCAGTTCACTGGTTGAGGCTGCTCCCCCACCGCCCACAAGTTCACTGGTTGAGGCTGCTCCTCCACCGCCCACAAGTTCACTGGTTGAGGCTGCTCCCCCACCGCCCATCAGTTCACTGGTTGAGGCTGCTCCCCCACCGCCCATCAGTTCACTGGTTGAGGCTGCTCCCCCACCACCCAGCAGCTCACTGGTTGAGGCTGCTCCCCCACCGCCCATCAGTTCACTGGTTGAGGCTGCTCCCCCACCGCCCATCAGTTCACTGGTTGAGGCTGCTCCCCCACCACCCATCAGTTCACTGGTTGAGACTGCTCCTCCACCGCCCACCAGCTCACTGGTTGAGGCTGCTCCCCCACCCCCCACCAGCTCAGAGCCTGGGTAGGGCGCTCCCCCATCACCCACTCGTGCTAATAAGAGCGGGTTCAAAGTTAAGCAGAAGCCGCTATGTAGCGGGTTAAGCGGCTTGTGTTGTGTCCAAGCAATATTGGCTGAGCAAGCTCGCTACTACGCTGACAAACTTATGATAATCTAATTCTGATAACGTCGCTCCGGTATTGGTTGGCTGGGGGAGGTGGAGACGGGGAGGGGTTAGAGGGGTGGGGAGAGAGAAGTGAAAAGGCTGTGGAGAGGGGAGAAGTGAAAAGGGTATCAATATGGAGTGTGTTCTGGGGGTCAACGTCCCCGCGGCCCGGTCCTTGACCAGGCCTCCCGGTGGATCAGGGCCTGATCAACCAGGCTGTTACTACTCGCTGCAAGTCGTCCAACGTACGAACCCCAGCTTGGTTACTCAGGAACTGACTTAAAAAATCTTTCCAGCTGACTCTTTAAGAGAGCTAGGGATCTATTACGAACACAGGTGTAGGTATGGCACGCACACCTTGCCGTAATGCGATTACCACTTGGGATCAAACAAAAGACAGCAGAGAATAACTGAAGTTAGTACTTACAGTACATTATAGCCTAGGTACAGTATTTACACTTTGTACAATGAGGCAAGCGTAAGACACGGTGATCAATGAGACAAATGCAAGCACAAGACACGGTGAACCGTGACAACCAGCAGGGAAGGCAAGTCTGCCTATGTTGTTTTACGAGTGTACCACATCGCTTCACAGCTTTGGTGGGCTTCCTTGTTATTGGCTGGTTGAAGCAAGGTACTGGTATAACGGAGGGGCCCCTTTGATCGTTAACCATTAAGCACCTGGTCCGCTGGTCGGGAGGCAGCCTATATAGGTGTGTGACATACGCCGAATAAAATGTAACATACTCTTATCATGCCACATGGTAATCTCTCTTATGTATGATGGGAAGCCATTGAATATTCTTGGGCCCCTTACACTCATTGTGTTGTCTCGGTGTACTCATGGAACCCCTATTTTTCACTGGGGAAATACTGCATCGTCTGACGTGCCTGATGCTTTCGAAGGGAACGATTTCTGTGGGAGGGAAAAGGTGCAAGGAATAGGGGAGAGAAAAAGGGATGCAATAGGTGGGGAGAAGGGACAGGTGAACGGAGCGTGGGAGAGAGAAGGCATGAAAGATGTGGGGGAAGACGGAAAGGCTGAAAGGGATGGAGAAGATGGAAAGAGATAAAGGGGTGTGGGAGGAACGTACTTGGAGAAAGGGAAAATGAGATTTTAGAAGCAGAGGAAGAAGACAGGAGACGCAACTTCACACACACACACACACACACACACACACACACACACACACACACACACACACACACACACACACACACACACATGCGTACTTATGCGTTCGAGCGCCCATTTTGAACGAAAAAATCCCCTCCCCCATGTTTTCCCGCGTTGGGCTTTATATCACACATATAATACAATTGCGGAGCGCCCAGCGCACAGAATTTATATTTCAATTTCCCCTAAAGCTCAGACCGAGTATCAAATTTAAATCTGGACGCAGTTGCCTGCGCACAGTCACGTCACTATTAAGTAAATGGATTCTTCTATGTTGCCACATGGCCAAACTTGGGGAAGCAGTCGGTGATATATTCTGTCATTAATTGCTGGCACGCTTGCTTCCTAACCCAGGGAAAAAAAGTTTCTCTGCACCATTAACGGCAGATAAACGTTGGAGGAGCTTTTCTGCTGGCTTGGCTTGTATCATACCTCGACTTGTACCTTGGCTTGTATCATACCTCGACTTATACCTTGGCTTGTATCATACCTCGACTTGTAACTTAGCTTGTATCATACCTCGACTTGTACCTTGGCTTGTATCATACCTCGACTTATACCTTGGCTTGTATCATACCTCGACTTATACCTTGGCTTGTACCATACCTCGATTTATACCTTGGCTTGTATCATACCTCGACTTATACCTTGGCTTGTATCATACCTCGACTTATACCTTGGCTTGTACCATACCTCGACTTATACCTTGGCTTGTATCATACCTCGACTTATACCTTGGCTTGTATCATACCTCGACTTATACCTTGGCTTGTATCATACCTCGACTTGTACCTTGGCTTGTATCATACCTCGACTTATACCTTGGCTTGTATCATACCTCGACTTATACCTTGGCTTGTATCATACCTCGACTTATACCTTGGCTTGTATCATACCTCGATTTATACCTTGGCTTGTATCATACCTCGATTTATACCTTGGCTTGTATCATACCTCGGCTTATACCTTGGCTTGTATCATACCTCGATTTATACCTTGGCTTGTATCATACCTCGATTTATACCTTGGCTTGTATCATACCTCGACTTATACCTTGGCTTGTATCATACCTCGGCTTATACCTTGGCTTGCATCATACCTCGGCTTATACCTTGGCTTGCATCATACCTCGACTTACACCTTGGCTTGTATCATAGCTCGGCTTATACCTTGGGTTGCATTATACCTTGGCTTGTATTATACTTCAGCTTATACCTTGGCTTGTGAATGTTTCCTTCTTGAAACTTTTGTTTTTAGGCTTAGGTTTTGTAGGCGCAAATTTCTTAATTTTTCTAACCTGAAGAATACAGCTTCTGGTCAGCTTTAAGCTTATAGTGCTGATGTGTTTTTCTCAAAGAAAGCTTCGTCTTTATTTTGAGTCCTGTAAGTTTTAATTTGCTAATTTTATTAAGTTGTGTTCCATGGTCTAACTGGAGAATGTCTTTGCTGATTAGAAGTCAGTGTCTGACTTTACTGAATTATCCCAGCTTAAATATACATACATAATGTAATTTTTATGTACCTGTAACATCTGTGTGTTCTTAAGGCCACTGTATCGGATTTGTTTATGTATCCATAGATTATGTTACTAAACATTAATTACTGGTCAATGTTACACACACAGGTTTGGATTGTTTAGGTCCCAAACTGCCATTTTTATTGAATTGAGAAACTCGAAATACTGATTCTGATAATTAATTTACGAGGTCCTTATCTGCTTGGTTTCAAACCTGACAATGCAGCTTCCGAACGGCTTCAAACTTAAGTGTTAGTGTAGTATGGACTTCTAAAGCAGGTCTTTCTTGCAGGAAAGTTTGAATCTGTGTTGGGCTGTGCCTGTCCTGATATGTCCATTATTATTAAAGAAATTGGGATATTAGTTTCCATATGATAACCTGTAAAGCCACTCCAGATTCACTCAAAATCCTATATCGGTAATATTTAACTGCATTCAAACTTGTGCCGCATTTTGCACTATTCCAATCGCGTGCATTGAGATTCAATGCCGGGGATACCTTTCTCTGATCACACAGTGACCAAAATACATCTATTTAAGTATGGTACTTTTCCATATATGAATTATTGTTTCATCCAGCACTGATCCGGTTTTTTTTTATTTAAAATCTTGATGTGTACTCAGGGAAGAGTTTGTATGGGGAAAGGGCAGGAGAGTACTCCCCTGGTCCTGCACCATGAGTTAGCTTGACCGATATCTACTGGAATGTGGCCTCACTGACACTGCCATATCACCTCTTAAAGCTGAGACTGAGGGAAGCCTCCCCCGCTTCGTTTACCTTACCTTTGATATACCTTTGACGAGTTTCGAGAGTTGTTCTATTCCGGGAGCCCGGTCTGGGGCTAGGTTAATCTAGCTTATTTCACCTTTCAACCAACCTATGACCGTGCCTTTAGCTTCCATCTGTGGATCCTCCTTCCTTGTTCCCTCCTCTCGGACTTCCTATTTTCTATCTGCCATGTCAATGACTCTTAGGATTTCATACATACATCATGATTATGTCCTCCCTTTTATTCTCCTTCACAGTGTGTTGGATTCAGTTGTTTCGGTCTCCCCGGGTACCGCAGTTCTCTCAGCTCTGGCGGATGTAATACTGAAACACTTCGGTCATTCTCTAGCTTTTCCAGTTGGTGTTGAGTCCAGTAGTGAGAGTTTCTATAGTGGTGGTGAGGCAGGTCTTAGATTTGATTCTGCACTTTGAATGCTTCAATTTGTGTCTTCCACTGCCGTGTATTTGTCCTGTACCACCCGCTGTCTTATATTGTACCACCTGCTGTCTTCCATTGTCTGCACCACCCGCTGTCTTCCATTGTACCACCTCCTGTCTTTCAGTGTTACTACCACTTGTCTTCCATTGTTTGTACCACTGCTGTCTTTCATTGTTTGTACGATCTGCTGTTTTTCAGTGTTTGCAACACCTGCTGTCTTCCACTGTTTGTACTACCTGCTGTCTTCCATTGCTTGTACCAATGCTGTCTTCCATTGTTTGTACAACCTGCTGTTTTTCAGTGTTTGTACTACCTGCTGCCTTCCAGTGTTTACAACGCTTGCTGTCTTCCATTGTTTGTACCACCTGTTGTCTTCCACTGTTTGCACCACCTGTTGTCTTCCACTGTTTGCACCACCTGCTGTCTTCCACTGTTTGCTCTTGTATTATACTTGTACTTCTCTGAGTCTACAAAAATCAAACATTTCCATCATCTGTGAACTCGTTGTTTTGGTATCTGATCTTTCCTCTCATAACATTTCTCTCACATGGCTGTCTGGGCAGGTTACGACATGATACCGCTTCTCTCAAGCGATGTTTTGCACATCCCAGGGTGATAATGCCAACATTCATTTTGAAAACGACACTCTCATTTTTAGAATATTCATGCACTTCCTGGGATTTATGTATCTGCATGTATTCTAGGTTGTGTTCCCGTGTTTCCATATCTGCATATTCTCTTAGCATGGCATCTACATGTTTTAAGTCTTGTGTTTCATTTTTTTTCAGTGACAGTTTCAACCTTGGTTTCAGTGAGTGAATGAGTTGTTTACCCTTCTGAATGTTTCAATGAGTTGTTTACTATTCTGAGTGTTTCAATGAGTTGTTTATCCTTCTGAGTGTTTCAATGAGTTGTTTATCCTTCTGAGTGTTTCCTCAGCTTCTGGTGTTTCCTTATCTTGTTGTCCTTTCCACTTCATGTTGCTTTACATTTCTGAATTTCAGTTTATGTTAGTTTCATCCACCTTCCACATGCTCTCATGTGCTAACATTCAACTACCTTTGTGTATACTTGGACCTGTGTGTATACCGTACCTTTTCTTTTTCCACTCTACATACATTACTGGCTAGTTCCCACACTCTACATACATTACTGGCTAGTTCCCACACTCTACATACATTACTGGCTAGTTCCCACACTCTACATACATTACTGGCTAGTTCCCACACTCTACATACATTACTGGCTAGTTCCCACACTCTACATACATTACTGGCTAGTTCCCACACTCTACATACATTACTGGCTAGTTCCACACTCTACATACATTACTGGCTAGTTCCCACACTCTACATACATTACTGGCTAGTTCCACACTCTACATACATTACTGGCTAGTTCCACACTCTACATACATTACTGGCTAGTTCCCACACTCTACATACATTACTGGCTAGTTCCCACACTCTACATACATTACTGGCTAGTTCCCACACTCTACATACATTACTGGCTAGTTCCCACACTCTACATACATTACTGGCTAGTTCCCACACTCTACATACATTACTGGCTAGTTCCACACTCTACATACATTACTGGCTAGTTCCCACACTCTACATACATTACTGGCTAGTTCCACACTCTACATACATTACTGGCTAGTTCCCACTCTACATACATTACTGGCTAGTTCCCACACTCTACATACATTACTGGCCAGTTCCCACACTCTACATACATTACTGGCCAGTTCCCACACACTACATACATTACTGGCCAGTTCCCACACTCTACATACATTACTGGCCAGTTCCCACACTCTACATACATTACTGGTTAGTTCCCACACTCTACATACATTACTGGCTAGTTCCCACACTCTACATACATTACTGGCTAGTTCCCACACTCTACATACATTACTGGCTAGTTCCCACACTCTACATACATTACTGGCTAGTTCCCACACTCTACATACATTACTGGCTAGTTCCCACTCTACATACATTACTGGCTAGTTCCCACACTCTACATACATTACTGGCCAGTTCCCACACTCTACATACATTACTGGCCAGTTCCCACACACTACATACATTACTGGCCAGTTCCCACACTCTACATACATTACTGGCCAGTTCCCACACTCTACATACATTACTGGTTAGTTCCCACACTCTACATACATTACTGGCTAGTTCCCACACACTACATACATTACTGGCCAGTTCCCACACTCTACATACATTACTGGCTAGTTCTCACACTCTACATACATTACTGGCCAGTTCCCACACTCTACATACATTACTGGCCAGTTCCCACACTCTACATACATTACTGGCCAGTTCCCACACTCTACATACATTACTGGCCAGTTCCCACACACTACATACATTACTGGCTAGTTCCCACACACTACATACATTACTGGCTAGTTCCCACACTCTACATACATTTCTGGCCAGATCCACACCCTACATACATTTCTGGCCAGATCCACACTCTACATACATTTCTGGCCAGATCCACACTCTACATACATTTCTGGCCAGATCCACACTCTACATACATTTCTGGCCAGATCCACACTCTACATACATTTCTGGCCAGATCCACACTCTACATACATTTCTGGCGAGATTCACACTCTACATACAGTACTGGCCAGATCCACACTCTACATACATTTCTGGCCAGATCCACTCTCTACATACATTACTGGCCAGATCCACACTCTACATACATTACTGGCTAGTTCCCACACACTACATACATTACTGGCCAGTTCCCACACTCTACATACATTACTGGCTAGTTCCCACACACTACATACATTACTGGCCAGTTCCCACACTCTACATACATTACTGGCTAGTTCTCACACTCTACATACATTACTGGCCAGTTCCCACACTCTACATACATTACTGGCCAGTTCCCACACTCTACATACATTACTGGCCAGTTCCCACACTCTACATACATTACTGGCCAGTTCCCACACACTACATACATTACTGGCTAGTTCCCACACACTACATACATTACTGGCTAGTTCCCACACTCTACATACATTTCTGGCCAGATCCACACCCTACATACATTTCTGGCCAGATCCACTCTCTACATACATTACTGGCCAGATCCACTCTCTACATACATTACTGGCCAGATCCACACTCTACATACATTTCTGGCCAGATCCACTCTCTACATACATTACTGGCCAGATCCACACTCTACATACATTACTGGCCAGATCCACTCTCTACATACATTACTGGCCAATATTCAGATTAAGTCATTATATTTTTGTGAGGTATTTATCAATACATTATTATGTGAACCCAAATTTGTATAATTCTCTCACGTCTCCAGAGACAGTCGTACAATCTGACCCCATTATCTACATTAAGGTCAGAATGGACTATAATAACTCTGTATATTTAATGCGATATTTTTTTTATAAATAAGGGTGATATAACACTGCATTTTTATTGTAAGTGGAATAGTTCAAGACATTAAAGGGTTATTTAAATCCTCTAATTAATGTCGAGACTGCATATAAATGTCCTCCTGCACACTGCAGTGAGTTGTGAGTCACGTGTAGGATTTATCCCCAGGGAAAGAAATCCATGTCGGCATATTCCCAGATTTTCTTATTTATTCAGAAAAGTTACGTCACACTGGAAGACTTTTCACTCTAACACTACTTGACTGGTATAGTGGGATGGTCAGCTGTGTTCTTGGTGATGTTGTTAGCTTGGTGAGGAGGGTGCTGCTGGTGAGTGACCCTTTACAGACTGAGAAAGCAAAGTATGTCAATCCTTTCGACGTCACGAGTTTTAAGCGAGAATTATCACCGGTTCCTCATCCTCTTCCTCTCACACTATCTTTCTCCCTCTCGCCCGCCTCCCCATCTCTCACCTGTCCCTCCCTCTCAGTCGCCTCTCAGCATGTCCCCTTTACATGCAGCAAGGATGGACAACACAACATGACCCGCAGTGTCCTGCACTTACATAACTGACCTGCCACTGTCTCACCTACCTGATAATCTTTCATTACCATTGGAGTGCTGCTAAAGTGCCAATACGTAGCCTCCTGGCACTATTTGGCACTAAAGCCTCACTGAGGGTTCCTACTCTCACTGTATTATTATAACTCGCCAAGCACCACTAAAACCATACATAACTTTGCTAAACGACGTCTTGCAACGTTCAGAGTTGTGTTGTTCCTTGACAAGCCCATTTGTCTACCTAAACCTGCACTTGACTCGCTAAACTAGCAACTAATTAACTAAACCCACAGCTGCCGCTACGGTGACTTCTGGAGCTCAATCCAAACAAGTGCAAGATCATGGAGACTGGAGAAGGTAAGGGCAGACCGGACACAGCACAACAACACTCACAACGAAACGACAAAATATCAGTGAAGGAACAGGACCCGGAGGTATATATAACACCAACCATATCTCAAGAATTACATGAATAACACAAACTAATTATTAGTAATTAGCACTGCTAATGCCACGAAACTCCTGTCACTCCTGAAGAACCTTTAGCACTGCTGAAGAACCTCCAGCACTGCTGAAGAACCTCCAGCACTGCTGAAGAACCTCCAGCACTGCTGAAGAATCTCCAGTACTGCTGAAGAACCTCCAGCACTGTTGAAGAACCTCCAGCACTGCTGAAGAACATCTAGCACTGCTGAAGAACCTCTAGCACTGCTGAATAACCTCTAGCACTGCTGAAGAACCTCCAGCACTGCTGAAGAACCTCCAGCACTGCTGAAGAACCTCCAGCACTGCTGAAGAACCTCTAGCACTGCTGAAGAACCTCCAGTACTGCTGAAGAACCTCCAGCACTGCTGAAGAACCTCCAGCACTGCTGAAGAACCTCTAGCACTGCTGAAGAACCTCTAGCACTGCTGAAGAACCTCCAGCACTGCTGAAGAACCTCCAGTACTGCTGAAGAACCTCCAGCACTGCTGAAGAACCTCTAGCACTGCTGAAGAACCTCCAGCACTGCTGAAGAACCTCCAGTACTGCTGAAGAACCTCCAGCACTGCTGAAGAACCTCTAGCACTGCTGAACCTCCAGCACTGCTGAACCTCTAGCACTGCTGAATAATCTCCAGCACTGCTGAAGAACCTCCAGCACTGCTGAAGAACCTCCAGCACTGCTGAAGAACCTCTAGCACTGCTGAAGAACCTCTAGCTCTGCTGAAGAACCTCCAGCACTGGTGAAGAACCTCCAGCACTGCTGAAGAACCTCCAGCACTGCTGAAGAACCTCTAGCACTGCTGAATAAACTCTAGCACTGCTGAAGAACCTCCAACACTGCTGAAGAACCTCCAGTACTGCTGAAGAATCTTTAGCACTGCTGAAGAACCTCTAGCACTGCTGAAAAACTTCCAGTACTGCTGAAGAACCTCCATCACTGCTGAAGAACCTTAAGTACTGCTGAAAAACCTACAGCACTGCTGAAGAACCTCTACCACTGCTGAATAACCTCTAGCACTGCTGAAGAACCTCCAGTACTGCTGAAGAACCTCTAGCAATGCTGAAGAACCTCTAGCACTGCTGAAGAACCTCTAGCACTGCTGAAGAACCTCCAGCACTGCTGAAGAACCTTCAGTACTGCTGAAGAACCTCCAGTACTGCTGAAGAACCTCCAGCACTGCTGAAGAACCTCCAGCACTGCTGAAGAACCTCCAGCACTGCTGAAGAACCTCCAGCACTGCTGAAGAACATCTAGCACTGAAGAAATTCCAGCACTGCTGAAGAACCTCTAGCACTGCTGAAGAATCTCTAGCACTGCTGAAGAACCTCTAGCACTGCTGAAGAACCTCTAGCACTGCTGAAGAACCTCCAGCACTGCTGAAGAACCTCCAGCACTGCTGAAGAACCTCTAGCGGTTTTGAAAAGATTCTACAAATCAGTTCCACCATTTTGTTTATCTAGGATCCTATTTTCTTATTCCCAAATATCTACACTATGTATAATAAACCCATTGAGAAGCAGGGGTGCGGTGGGGACAATAAGGGAGCACTGTATCAACATTCGGGGTCCCAGACTATTCAACATCTTACCAGAAGATATCCGAAATACGGCTGGAACCAGTGTAGAAGCCTTCAAGAGGAAACTGGACAAGTATCTTCACCAGGTGCCAGATCAACCAGGCTGTGACGGATATGTGGGGCAGCGGGCCTCCAGCAGCAACAGCCTGGTTGACCAGGCAAGCACCAGACGAGCCTGGCCCATGGCCGGGCTCAGAGAGTATAGAAACTCTCGAAACTCTTCAAAGGTATAAGGTAAGGTACTATGAAGAGGAGACTTTTAGGTCTGTGTTGGACAGAAAACCCACAACTGTGTGAAGAAATGGACAGGAAACCAGAGGACACATCAGGGACCAAACTATCAGAAAAGAGCAACATTAATAGCAATAATAATAATAATAACAATAATACAGCATAAGCTCCTGCTGACCTCACCTGCTACCACATGACCTCATTCGGTGCCAGCTTCATAAGAACATAAGTTAAGTAAAAGGACACAAATGCAACTAATGAGACATTTTATTGTGGCAACGTTTCGCTCTCCAGGAGCTTGAAAAAGCTTGAAACGGCTTGAAAAAGCTCCTGGAGAGCGAAACGTTGCCACAATAAAATGTCTCATTAGTTGCATTTGTGTACTTTTACTTAACATATTGTCGATAATTCTACCAATATTAATACATAAGAACATAAGAAAGAAGCACTACAGCAGGGCTACTGACCATGCTAGGCAAGTCCAATTCACATTCACTTCAAAAGGAAGGAGCAGTGCGTCAGGACTACTGGCCCAAGCTGGTCAAGTCCAACTCACACCCACTCAAGTATTTTTATAACCTATTTTTAAACCTACACAAAGTTTTAGCTTCATTGACGCTACTCGGGAGTTTGTTCCACTCAACCACAACTCTATTACCAAACCAGGGCCTTTTTGTTATTTTTCTAGATCTATTTTTTTTCCAATTCGAAACCATTGCTGCGAGTCCTGTCTTGGTTTGATACTTTTAGCACGTTATTTACATCCCCTTTATTTATTTCTGTTTTCCATTTATACACTTCAATAATATCCTCCCTAATTTTACGCCTTTCTAGAGAGTGCAGATTCAGGGCCCTCAGTCTATCCTCATAGGGAAGATTTCTGATACATGGAATCAACTTTGTCATCCTCCTTTGTACGTTTACCAGTCCATTTATGTCCATTCTGTATTACAGTGACCAGAACTGTGCAGCATAATCTAAATGAGGCCTAACCAAAGATATATAGAGTTGAAGAATAACCTGAGGACTCCTGTTATTTATACTTCTTGATATAAAGCCAAGAACTTTATTCGTTTTAGTTTGCGAACACTTACGGACTGTTGTCTTGGCTTTAGATTACCGCCAACCAGAACTCCTAAATCTTTTTCGAAATCAGTAATATTAAGATCTACATTACGTTTATAAGTGTCGTGGTTATTTTCATTTTCAAGTTGCATCTGCTACTTCTCCGATCCTAGGCTATCCCACACTATCCTAGACTATCCTAGTGCAGTTATGTGTAGTGATGTGTAGTGTAGTGCTGTGTTGTGTTGTGTAGTGTAGTGTAGTGCAGTGTTGTGTAGTGTAGTGTAGTGTTGTGTAGTGTAGTGTAGTGTAGTGCAGTGTAGTGCAGTGTTGTGTAGTGTAGTGCAATGTTGAGTAGTGTAGTGCAGTGTACTGTTGTGAAGTGTAGTGCTGTGTTGTGTAGTATAATGCAGTGTTGTGTAGTGCATCAATCTATTCAGATTTTCCTACGTCAGAATGAATTCAACGGCTTATTTTGGTGCCATCAGCAAACTTGCATATGTTGCTATTTATTCCCTCATCTATGTCGTTTATGTAAATTGTGAACAACAAAGGGCCCAACATTGACCCCTGTGGAACACCGATTGTGAAACGTCCCCTCTCTGATTTCTCCTTGTTTACACAAACTCTCTGTTGCCTATCTGTGAACCACGCCTCCATTCAGGAAAAAATATCTCCTATTCCGTGAGCCTCTACTTCCCTCAGTAACCTTCGATGTGGAGCTCTATCAAAAGCCTTACTGAGGTCCATATATACAATATTATATTCATTACCATAATCTACCTCCTCAAATACCTTATTGAAAAAAGTTAGTAAATTGGTAAGGTTGAGCTCACCTGGGCACACGTGAGCTCACCTGACCTCATCTGCTTCCACCTGAGCTCACCTGGCAATAAAACACGAACATCCTAACTCGTACCATGCAATAAATCTCAATCAAGGGGAATTGCACCAGGAAAAAGTGGGAAGCCTCAATATATGAACTCAAGAATATACTCGACTTTAGTGGCAAGTTTGATCTCTCTCTCTTTCTCTCTCTCTCTCCCTCTATCACACACACACAACTGGAAGTTAAAAACTCAGATGAGCCACAGAGATGTTAGGAAGTATTTCGTCAGCCTTAGAGTTGTCAGGAAGTGGAACAATCTGGAGAGCGAAGTAGTGGAGGCAGGATCTATACATAGCTTTAAGAAGAGGTACGATAAGACTCTTGGAGCAGGGAGACAGTGGACCTAGTAGCGAAGAGGCGAGACCAGGAACTTAGACTCGACCCATGCAACCACAAATAGGTGGGTATATATATATATATATATATACACAAACACACACAAGGAAAAACTTCAGGACAAAGGAGCAGGAGAAAGTGAGAGAATTATGCGAGAAAGACGAGTACAGTCCAGGAAGGACATGGCGCAGGGTCACCTTATTGTATCTGTGACCCATTTTGAACGTTATTCTACACTTGAAGTTGAGGGTGACCATCACACGCTACAGGAGCTGGGGGTGATCATCACACTACAGGAGCTGGGGTGACCATCACACTACAGGAGCTGGGGGTGATCATAACACTACAGGAGCTGGGGGTGACCATCACACTACAGGAGCTGGGGGTGATCATCACACTACAGGAGCTGGGGGTGATCATCACACTACAGGAGCTGGGAGTGACCATCACACTACAGGAGCTGGGGGTGATCATCACACTACAGGAGCTGGGGGTGATCATCACACTACAAGAGCTGGGGGTGATCATCACACTACAAGAGCTGGGGGTGATCATCACACTACAAGAGCTGGGGTGATCATCACACTACAGAAGCTGGGGTGATCATCACACTACAGGAGCTGGGGGTGATCATCACACTACAGAAGCTGGGGGTGATCATCACACTACAAGAGCTGGGGTGATCATCACTACAAGAGCTGGGGGTGATCATCACACTACAGGAGCTGGGGGTGATCATCACACTACAGGAGCTGGGGTGATCATCACACTACAGGAGCTGGGAGTGACCATCACACTACAGGAGCTGGGGGTGATCATCACACTACAGGAGCTGGGGGTGATCATCACACTACAAGAGCTGGGGGTGATCATCACACTACAAGAGCTGGGGGTGATCATCACACTACAAGAGCTGGGGGTGATCATCACACTACAGAAGCTGGGGGTGATCATCACACTACAGGAGCTGGGGGTGATCATCACACTACAGAAGCTGGGGGTGATCATCACACTACAAGAGCTGGGGGTGATCATCACACTACAAGAGCTGGGGGTGATCATCACACTACAGGAGCTAGGAGTGACCATCACACTACAGGAGCTGGGGGTGATCATCACACTACAGGAGCTGAGGGTGATCATCACACTACAGAAGCTGGGAGTGATCATCACACTACAGAAGCTGGGGGTGATCATCACACTACAGGAGCTGGGGTGATCATCACTACAGAGAGCTGGGGTGATCATCACACTACAGGAGCTGGGGTGATCATCACACTACAGGAGCTGGGAGTGATCATCACACTACAGAAGCTGGGGGTGATCATCACACTACAGGAGCTGGGGGTGATCATCACACTACAGGAGCTGGGGGTGATCATCACACTACAGGAGCTGGGGGTGATCATCACACTACAAGAGCTGGGGGTGATCATCACACTACAGGAGCTGGGGGGTGATCATCACACTACAGGAGCTGGGGGTGACCATCACACTACAGGAGCTCGGGGTGACCATCACACTACAGGAGCTGGGGGTGACCATCACACTACAGGAGCTCGGGGTGACCATCGCACTACAGGAGCTTGGGGTGGCCATCATATTACAGAGAACTTCACTCACATCAACTTCACCTTCTAGTCCTCAACAATAACTACACTAAAGCAACTTCATTTTTATGTTACGAACGAGAAAAAAAACTTGACTTTTCCTAACACCAAAACCTCAAGCTTCCATCCTTCTTCACTCTCTCCTTCACCCTTCCCTAGTCTTCGGTTTTGATGGAATGTGACTGGGAAACATAGCTAGCTTTTGTTCTGTGACTCTTGAAATAAAGAGGTTGCAGTACAAGGGATGAAAACAACAGATATTACCAGGATACCTCAGGGATATATTTAAAAGACATCATTCTTCATGAAGTTACTAATAAAGGCAATGGAACTGGTTAACAAACGAATAGAGACAGCAGAGGGCAGCAAGTGGCTAGCTCCCTTAACGTTTATTATACTAATAGTAGGAGTGTAAGAAATATGATAGATGAGCTAAGATTAATTGCATGTACAGGAAGCATAGATATTATTGCTATAACAGAGACTTAGTTCAACCTCCCATAGTTTCCCTTGTTCCCTATTTAAGTTTGGAGGACGGTATATCACGCCTAAAATCAATTTTTCACACCCCTCTGAAAATTCTATCCAGACAGACTCTGTATGTATTATTTCAGACTTAATACCCGTTTTTATGCAACAATTTAAATGATCACGGACATAGAGTGCCACCCCACCCCCCTTCCCGATACTTCTATCTACTTGGAACAATTTAAAACCCTGAATGTGACATTCAGCAGGCATGTCCCGATTTTTCATATTAAACCACGTCTCAGTTAATGCAAAAACATCAATATTACTTGCACTTGCAACAAATCTCAATTCGTCCATCTTATTTCTCGCACTACGACTATTAGTATAAAAAATGTTCAGAAAACCTCCCTTCTCTTTACTCTTCTTGTTCATTTCTGTTTTTCCACTATACCTATTGCTGTCCTTGTCACCTAGTGCCACTGACTCTCCAATATCCACCTTATTCTGCCTATTACTAGTTCCCCTAAAATTCATAACATTACTACACTGGGACTTCACTGTTTTCCCCCCATAACCCATACCTCTAACTTTTTCTAGTTTAAAGCCCTAACAGCTCCCTCCACTGCAGTTGCCAGTGCCCCCACCCCAGACCTAGATAAGTGAACCCCATCCCTGGCATACATGTCATTTCTGCCATAGAAGAGGTCCCAGTTGTCAATGAATGTTACTGCATTTTCCTTACAGTATTTGTCCAGCCAGCAATTGACACCAATTGCCCTGGACAACCACATATGACAGGGTTCCCACCCTTCTTCCTAATTCTGTCTATTGCTGACCTATAGCTGCTAATCAGCTCCTCACGCCTACGCCTGCCAACATCGTTGCCTCCAGCACTGAGACAGATAATAGGATTGCTCCCACTACCTCTCATGATGTCGTCCAGACGGCTAACAATATCCTTCATCCCAGCCCCAGGATAACACACCCTCTGCCTCCTATTCCTATCCTTAAGACAAAATTCCCTATCCATAAACCTAATCTGACTGTCCCCAACTAAAACAATGTTCTTACCTCCACTGGTGGTGTGCATGACGATCTCGACGGTCTTTGTAGAGATGGTCTTCGCTGGTATGTCTTCACATTCGTCTGATAACAAGGAAAAAGAGTTCCTGGTTTTCACAGCAGTCTCCTGGACCTTCTTCAACTTCAGCTTCGTCCCTTCAGATCCGATTAGCATCCATTCGTTGGTCTGATCATCGGCGACATTGTTCCAGGGATAATCCTTGCATATACCCTTCAAACGTTAAATTTCTCTTCTAGCTTCCGTTAATTCCGCCTTAAGTTGGAGATATAGCTGCTCGTAGTCGAGGGAAGCCATCATCCAATCTCAGGTAGCTAAGAACGGAGAGCACAGTAGAAAAGTCTTCACAGAGCAAAGATGGTTCAGTCCACAGAGAGTACACTAGACACGTCCTCACTACAAATTCAAGGACATAATTGGAAGTCAGTAGAACTATATACAAAAGATGAGGTAATTAGTCCCTCAGCCCTGGAGCTGATGAAGAACACTGTAGTCGTGAAGAGTCTGAAGCACAGGCATGAAGACAGGAGCTTAAATACTGGCGCCAGGTGAGGGACGTGTAGCAGACGAAGACATTGTCACTCAGATGTTGCACATGTGTCTAATTTTTCATCTTGTCGGTATTATATATCATAAATGTACAACTTGTCAGCCATGCAACATCATGGAATCTTGGTTCAGAGGACATCTCCACAACCTTCTTAACTACTACTGGCCCGTCCCTCGGGTATGACCTACTTCCACTGGGGAATCCCACCTACCAGTGACTATGTCTTTGTCTGCTACACGTGTAAGGGATTGTAGCATACTAGGACAAGCAAATAAATGGACTGTACAAAGCTACTTATCTTATGACAGATCAACGTCCCACAGCCACCCCCAGAACATTCTATGGAGCCGCCGATGCTACCACCCTTGGGGTGTGAGAAATTAAGTAATTGTAAGAACATAATTGCCCCAAAGGAGTGTTATATCAACATTTCATATTACTGCTGAAAAGATGATTTCTTACTTTTTTTGGGCTCAATGGCCCTCACATAATGGGGTATTTTGGTAACTCCAGACAGGTTACGTATTAGCTATGTGCTGCGGAGCCGACCTAAGTTCATAACTGACTAGACTTACCTGGGTATATGTATCGAACCCTCAAGTGTCACCCCAGTATCCGATGTCTTCATTGAAGTAGTGTCTTGGTGGCACTGTCTCTCTCTGAAGATAGTAACACACACTGTAACACTACATTGTTCTTCAATATTAGTTCTTTCGTAGTAATGTCACAACAGGAAGATAGTACACTTCACTGTAATCTACCACAAATTGCTGAGATTGTTACTGAGGAACAAAAATGTGTGAATCACTAGTGTCTTTGTTCTTCTAGCATGAAATGTGAGTTGCCTGCACTAGTTCTTAAACCAATCTGACCTCTGCAGCGGCTTCACCCTGGGTGCGCCCTCCTTACAGGGAACTTGCTGAATTTAGCGTTATTACTCTTCCTTGCTAAACACTGCAACATAATGCAATACAAGATAGCAGATTTCTTGACTTAAGACTTATCCAGTGTTTTACGATAGTCTCAACTTGGAAATAAAATGATGCAGGGTTTTCTTGTAAATTTTCCTCCTACGGTAAGAGAGTAATTTTCCTCACTTCATTACTACTCATACTGCAAGACACAGTGATGCAAAAGGAGGCAATGTGACCACGCTCTGGTACATGCTGGTACTGCATCTGGAATCATTTACTGATCATACAGAAGCAAATGCCATTTGCCCCTTCTGAGAGGGTTGAGGGAGCTGATACCCCACTTTCTGGAGAAATTTTCTGCACACTGGGGGGCAAGTGAAAGTTCACTGCAGGTGAACTGTTCATCTCTTAACATTAATTTGATTTTTTCATTCGCCACCACTGCTGATTGTCTTTTCTGAACAGCTTTAATCTGTGGGGTTTCTGGAGAATCACTATGTTTGCTTTCAACACTAATTCTAACGGCACAAGTTTATCTATTGTTCATTTATTCACTACACTTTTGCTCAAAACATCAACTGTCCTGATGGTTCCATTTGCATCAGGATGTATGGTCACTATTTTTCCAAGAGACCATTGGGACCTCGGACCATCATTGTCAATAATCACTGTCATCAGGTCTTAAGGACTTATGATTTTCAGGAACACCAGCTCCACAGAAGTGTTCTCCCAGTGAGGTGAGATGCTCTTCTCGCCAAATTTTCTCCCAACATTCAATCACTTTATTAAGGTGTTTGACTTTACGTCTGAGTTGCTCAGGTTCGAAATAAGTAGGATCCTCTATGATTTCTTTATCATTTATGGGAAGAACAGGTTCGAGCCTTCTGCCATGGAGTAAATGAGATGGACTTTCTTCTTTCTTTCAACACGTCGGCCGTTTCCCACCGAAGCAGGGTGGCCCAAAAGAAAAAACGAAAGTTTCTCCTTTTACATTTAGTAATATATACAGGAGAAGGGGTTACTAGCCCCTTGCACCCGGCATTTTAGTCGCCTCTTACGACACGCATGGCTTACGGAGGAAGAATTCTGTTCCACTTCCCCATGGAGATGGACTTAACACTTCTAAATTGTCCAGATCATCGGTAACATAAGTTAAAGGTTTGTTGTTGACTATTTTCTATTTCAGTAACGATAGTGCAAAATTCTTCTAAGTCGATTCATTGACGATGAAGAGTCTTCCTTAAACAACGTTTTATGATGCCTATCATTCTTTCATAAAATCCTCCTTGCCATGGAGCCTTATTAGGAATGTATCTCCAACAACAACTGCATTGATTCAGCATCTGTTGCACCTCTTGTTGATCAAAGATCTTGCTTATATAAGCAGCACCAGCAACAAAGTTCGTGGCATTGTCTGAAATCATCAGCCTGGGACATGCCCTTCTGGCTGCAAACCTTCTGAATAGTTTGATAAAGGTTTCAGCAGACATGTCAGTGGCTACTTCTAGATGAACTGCTCTAGTTGTAGCACAGGTGAACAAACAGATGTACACCTTGATAGGAACTTTGTCAACTGTTTTAGTTCAAATTATTGGTCCAGTGTAATCTACACCTGTCACCTCAAACTCGTTCAGAGGGATATGGAGGTGGACCTGGATACTGACATACTGCATATTGTAGTGAACAAGTAATGCAGTCCCTTATTTGTTTCTTCACACTTTGTCAACCTTGAGGTATCCAATAGGATTGTTATATGTGACAAAGTTTATCAGCTATTCCACCATGTAACACGTTACTGTGGACATTTTTAACAATCAGTTTTGTTAGCCAATGATTCTTAGGGATCAATACTGGACGTATTGTTTCTTTAGGTAGTGAAGAATTATGAATTCTTCCTCGACATCTTATAATCTTTTCTGAGTCGAGATAAAGTTCTAAAGAATTAATCATATTAGGTTTCTTTGAGGATTTATCCTGTTTCCAGAAATTTATACTCTTTAGAGAAAACATCTTTCTGTATTTGGTTTACCCAGTATTTAATGGGATCAGATAATTCATAATTAGGTTTTATCCCTTTAATGAATTTAAAGACAAGAGCTGTAACTCTTAAGAGTTTACCCAAAAATGAGTATTTAGATCCTTCAATGATTATTTCTGTTGTGTTCACGCAAACTGTTTCTTCTGGCATAATGTGAGCTTTTTGCTGAGGCCAGTTATGTTCATTAGAGAGCCAGTTCGGTCCATGGAGCCATAATTTATTATCCACAAATTTCTTGAGTGGGACACCACGTGACAGCATGTCAGCTGGGTTCTCTTGGGTAGAGACGTGGAGAAAGAGATAATCTCTCTGCATCTCTCTTATTTCTGCTACTCTATTCTGTACATAGACCAACTTACTCTTGTCATTGTGTAACCACTGGAGAACTGCTTCATTATCACTCCAGATCACGGTTTTTTCAATAATGAGATGATCAAGTACTTTGTTGAGATAGACAGCTAATTTTGTACCTACATAAGAGTGTTGTCAGTTCCAATTGTGGTACTGTTCTGACATTCAAGGGTGCTACCCTGCCCTTTGAAGTAATTAGTGTACTTCCTTCAGCGTTACTCATGTAAGCTACAGCGCCATAACCTCTGGTTGACGCATCACAGAACACATGTAATATGTACTTGTTTCCCTCTTGACTTATTTGTCTGGGGAATTTAATTTGAAGAAGTTGTTTAAACTCGGTGGATAATTCATCCCATTCTTGACTCATTTCTAGAGGCAAGTTCTCATCTCAACCTATTTTGAGCTTCCATGCATCTTGCACAAGCATTTTACCTTGTATGGTAATTGGTGAGACGAGTCCTAGAGGATCAAAACATTGTGATACCTCTGACAGTAAACTACTTTTGGTGAGTGTACTGAATATTTTATTGTTTATCCCTTTGAGACTCAAAGTATCTTCCTGTGTGTTCCAATTTAGTCCAAGCATGTTGTTGCAATCAGGAATTTCAGCTTCAGGGAAATCTTCTTTGATAAGTTCCCTCAACTGAGTTGAATTAGTATTCCACATCCTCCTCTTTATTCACAGTACCTTGAAGATTGTCCACATAAAATGTTTTATTTAAGGTTTCTTTGAAGGGACTTTCAGATTTCTTCAAATGTGTATTTAAGAGTAGCTTCTAGTAAGAATGGAGAGGATGTTGTACCAAATAAAACTGACTTGAAACGATAAGTTTTCACAGGACTTTGAGGATCATGTGGATTTTCTGGCCACAAGAATCGAGTATAATCTCTATTTCTTGTAGTCCTACTCTTAAGAAAGCTTTGGAAATATCAGCTGTGTAGGCATATGGATTTGTGCGAAATTTCATAAGCACGTCTCCAAGCTTCTCAATTAGTGAGGGTCCTCTCATTAGACAGTCATTAAGACTTGCTGCATCTTTATTAGCACGTGCGCTGCAATTGTATACAACGCGTAGTGGAGGTAGTGGAGTGGTTTCAGAATCTTTTCTGACTCCATGGTGCAAGAGATAATGAGCTGCTGTCTTCAATTTGACTTCGACTACTTTCTCAATGAGATTATTGTCCAACTGTTCTTGAATGATATTATCATAGACAGTCAGCAGCTCTGGATTCTTCCTGAGCTCATGTATTTGTGCTTTCATTTGTCCGAAAGCCATGCGATAATTACTAGGCAGATGTGGTGGATTTAATTTCCATGGTAACCTAACCCAATACTGTCCATCTTCATATTTGACAGTGTCCAAATATTGGTTATAAGTCTCAGACTCTTGTGGGCTTGGTTTATTTACATTAATGCCTAACTTATCAACTGGCTCATTCATATCTTCTAGTAATGATAATTTTTGTTGTGGTACATGATCAGCAGTTATTCTTGTAACTAGTACATTTTCCACTGAATCAATATCAGCTTCTTTCCCACTTTGAGAGGGAATTGGACCACATATCATATGGCCTCCAGCTGTTTTTAGCAAGTGAACATGTTTACTTACTATATTTTGCACAAAACAGTGATAATAATAACTTCCAATGATTAAATCAATTGGACTAACTGTGTCCGTCTGTATGTCTGTACAGGCTAACTTGACCTTGGCTGCCTTAAGTGCTGCAACTGTTTCTTTTAGTCCCCAGATCTGCACAGACTTAGGAAATCATCTACTACCACAGCTTCTACTGTCTTTTTCCTGTTTCCTAGACCAGCAGTGAATTTGGCTAGGTCATATGTCTGTTTACTAGAACTTTGGAAAAAAACAGCTATATCTAACTGTATTTTGACATGGGTTTGTTTATTCAGTTTCTGTAACACTGTTCTTCTTATGAAGGACTTTT
Source organism: Cherax destructor (assembly GCA_009830355.1). Taxonomy (NCBI): domain Eukaryota; kingdom Metazoa; phylum Arthropoda; class Malacostraca; order Decapoda; family Parastacidae; genus Cherax; species Cherax destructor. The sequence goes on from WNWK01012884.1 coordinate 55,068, forward strand.
GTGAGCCTTGATCTATAAATAGTGTTAGTACATTGGTTTTGTATAATTTATTAGATAACTCAATTCGAGCTATTGGGAGAGCAGTCGATTAAGACTTATCTCTCACGTTTAATGCTGTTGTTTGTTGACTTCCTGTTTCTGTGGAAGTCGTCTGATGTTCAACATAGGTGCTTGGACATAAAGCTGTATGGTGCATACCCTTGCATTTAAAACACTTCTTCAGTGAGCATTTACCTCCCTTGTGTTCACCTAAACACTTAGTGCACCATTTCAGCTGTTGAGCACGTTGTTTCCGTGCCTCCATTGTTGTGTATTGAATACAATACTGTGCCCAATGTCAACCATCACAAAGTACACATTTTGGAGTATGTTTATGTGTGACAGTCTGTTTACTGTCTGTTGTATTCACAGCTTGATAAGTGCCTACATGGGATTTCCCATTCTGTGATTTTGTGGGAGTAGGTATACTCTATACTGAGTTGAAGGTTTGGTATCCACAGTAGGATTTGTAAATTTATCATGTCTCGTTGCTTGCATGCAAGAAACTATTGCTTGTAAACCTTTCCTAATTTCTTCACAAGTGAAATAGCGTTTATTGAACATAATATTTAGTCGTTCATTAATTTGTGGTGACAGTTTATCCTGTACAATACCACTGATAAACCAATCACATTGATTTATGTCATGTTTAGTCTCTAGAGATCTGAGACTACTGTCTAGTGTGATCCTAAATGACTGTAAATCTGAAAAACAATGTCTGGGTGGCTTCAAGCTTGAGATTCTGACTGCATGTCTAACCCTGGCTTTGTCATCATCAAAGTAATTGTCTGACAAGACATAGGGAGTTGGGTGAAAACAGGTGAGACAGCCGAGTGCTGATACCCCATTTTCTTTTGGATGATTGGTGACGCTGGGTGACTGGCTTGCGTTTTCTTCGAGAGGCACGAGAAACAGCGCCTTACTCCCGTTCTCTATGATTGAGTGCAAGGACTCATTTATTTTATAAAAACACCAGTTTTTTTACTTGTTTTTTCGAAGGACCTTTGGTTCTTATGTACTTGTACACTGTATTACAAGTTTTTGGACCACGATGTGGCCACTATCCGGTTCGAGCATGACTACTGTAAGGGATTGTAGTATACAAGCAAATACATGGACTGTACAAAGCTAATTATCTTATGACAGCTCAACGTCCCACAGCCACCGCCAGAACATTCTATGGAGCCGTTGATGTTACCGCCCTTGGGCTGTGGGAAATTAAGTAATTGTAAGAACATAACTGCCCCAAAGAAGCGTTATATCAACATTTCATGTTACTGCTGAAATGATGATTTATTGCTTTTTTGGGCTCAATGGCCCTCAGATGACGGGGTATTTTGGTAACTCCAGACAAGTTATGGCTTAGCTATCTGCTGCTCAGCCGACCTAAGTAAGATCATAGCTGACTAGACTTACCTGACTATGTATTGAACCCTCAAGTGTCACCTCGGTATCCCATGTCTTGATTGAAGTAGTAGTGTCTCGGTGGCACTGTCCCTCTCTCTGAAGATTGTACCACACACTGTAACACTATATTGTTCTTCAATATTAGTTCTTTCATAGTAATGTCACAACAGGAAGATAGTACACTTCACTGTAATAGTTCTACCACGAATTGCTGAGATTGTTACCGAGGAACAGAAACGTGTGAATCACTAGTGACTTTGTTCTAGCATGAAACGCGAGTTGCCTGCACCAGTTCTTTAACCAATGTGACCTCTGCAATACAAGATAGCAAATTTCTTGACTTAAAACTTATTCAGTGTTTTACGATAGTTTCAACTTGGAAATAAAGTGATGCAGGGTTTTCTTGTAAATTTTCCTGCTAGGTAAGAGAATAATTTTCCTCACTTCATTACCACTCATTGCAAGACACAGTGATGCAAAAGGAGGCTACGTGACCACGCTCTGGTACTGCATCTGCAATCAATTACTGATCATGCGGAAGCAAACGCCATTTGCCCTTCTGAGAGGGTTGAGGGGCTGATACCCCTCTTTCTGGAGAAATTTTTCCACAATACGTCCCTCACCTGACGCCAGTATATAACCGCCAATCTTCATGCCTGTTCTTCAGACTCTTCACGACTACGGTGCTCTTCACCAACTCCAAGACTGAGGGACTGATTACCTCATCTGTATATAGTTCCAATGATGTCCTTGAATTTGTATTGATAAAGCCACTGGATGACGAAACGTCTACAAGACAAAGAATTATATACATGTTGCACATGTATCTAATTCTTCATCTTGGCTTCATATCAAAAAGTATAAATAACAGCAGTCCTCAGGTTATTCAACTCTATATATCGTTGGTTAGGGCTCATTTAAAATATGCTACACAGTTCTGGTCACCGTATTACAGAATAGATATAAATGAGCTGGAAAACATACAAACAAGGATGACAAAGTTGATACCATATAGAAGAAATCTTTCCTACAAGGATAGACTGAGGGCCCTGAATCTGCACTCTCTAGAAAGGCGTAGAATTAGGGAGTATATGATTGAGGTGTAGAAATGCTAAACAGGAATAAATAAAGAG